>JANAVB010035495.1:0-50000 GCA_029216955.1 Iris pallida
CCTGTTAAAGCAATAGGAACGTACCGATTATTTATATCTTCATGGCATTTCATTATTTGTATCAAACCTTATATGTACCTTCTATTTCCAGAAATTTGGTATCTATGTCAAAATTTGATAAACTTGGTTATGTATTCAACTTTGCTGATAAAGTTTCAATTTATTTAAGAATACTATTCATATAGGTTCTGGTATTCTTAATGATGGTTTATATAAACTCAAACTTGATGATAAATTCCCCAAAACTTTTTTAACTCCGCACCCTAAAATTGGAAACAAAAAAATTTAGGAAGAAAATTCAGCATTCTTATGGCATAAACGCCCTGGTCATATATCCAAGGAAAGGATGAAAGATTAGTCAAGGATGACATTCTCCCAAATTTGGATTTTAATGACTTTGATATATGCATCAATTGCATTAAGGGAAAGTAAACAAAGCATACTAAGAAAGGAGCCATGAGAACTACGGGCTTCTTGAAATAATGCATACAGACATATGTGGACCTTTTGATGTTTCGTCATTTGGTAAAGAAAAATATTTTATCACATTTATTGATGATTTCTCATGTTATTGTTTTTTTATTGATTGCATGACAAGTCTCAAATTGTAGATGTCTTAGATATCTATATTAAGGAAGTCGAAAGGCAATTAAATAGAAAAGTCAAAATAGTAAGATCTGATAGAGGTGGGAAATATTATTAAAAATACAATGAATCGGGTCAAAGCCCAGGGCCATCCGCTAAACTCCTTGAGAAACTTGGTATTTGTGCCTAATACACTATGCCAGGTACACCTCAACAAAATAGAATCGTACCTTACTTGACATGGTTAGGAGTATGTTAAGCAATTCAACCTTACCTATATCATTGTATATGCATGCACTTAAATTTGATGTCTACGTTCTAGACCGAGTTCTTAGTAAGGCAATTCCAAATACACCTTTTGAACTGTGGACCGGAAGAAAGTCCAATTTAAAATATTTACATGTCTGGGGGTTCAGTAGAGATAAGAATATACAATCCACATGAAAAGAAATTGGATTTTAGAATGATTATTGGTAACTTTATAGGTTATCCAGAAAAATCAAAAGGGTATAGGTTTTATTATTGAAACCATAGTACGAGAATCGTAGAATTGGTATGCAAGATTCTTAGAGAGTCGCAAAACTAGTGGGGGCAATGAACCTCGAAAAGTGGTTCTTAAAAAAGTTAGGGTACAAGTACCAATGGTACATTTTCCTTCTAACTTCTCAACAAGTAGTGGTTCCTATGGATATTATACCAAATAATGACCAAGGACAACACATTAATGATATTGCACAACAAAATATAATAATGACCATAATGAGGTTGAAATAAATCGTGAAGAGGTTATTGTTAATAATGAACAAGTTGACACACAGAAGCTGAAGTAGAACAACCACAATAGATGGAATTAAGGAGGTCTCAAAGACAGAGAATCGGCCATCTCGGATGACTTTGTGGTTTACCTACACGAATTAGATTATGATATAGGAATTGAAAAGGATCCAATAACATTTTCACAAGCTATAGAATGTGCCAACTCTAATAAATGGATTAATGCCATGAAAGAAGAGTTGGAATCAATGAGACATAATAAAGTCTGGAATTTAGTAGAATTGCCTAAAATTTGAAAAGAGTTGGTTGCAAATGGGTCTTTAAGACCAAACGTGACTTAAATGGCAATATTGAATGACATAAAGTCAGATTAGTAGCTAAAGGTTACACTCAAAATGATGGTATTGATTACAAGGAAACTTTCTCTCCGTTTTAAAGAAGGATTCCCTTAGAATCATCATGGCATTGTTAGTTTGTTATGATCTAGAGTAACACCAAATGGACGTGAAAACACATTTCTAAATGAAAATTTGGAAGAGGAAGTTTATATGGAACAACCAAAGGTTTTCTGGTTGAGGGCAAGGAACGTATGGTCTGTAAACTAAATAAATCAATTTATGGACTTAAGCAAGCTTCACGACAATGGTATCTTAAGTTTAACGATATCATTACATCTTTTGGTTTTAAAGAAAACATCGTTGACCGATGTATATACCTGAAGATCAGTGGGAGTAAGTTCATATTTTTGGTTTTGTATGTTGATGATATATTGTTGGTAAGTAGTGATCTTGGTTTGTTGCATAAAACAATGAAATATTTTCTAAGAACTTTGAAATGAAAGATATGGGTGTGGCATCTTATGTGACAGGAATAGAAATATTTTGAGATCGATCACAAGGATTGTTAGGCATCTCTCAAAAAGAAGATATTAATAGAGTTCTTCAAAGATATGTAATGAGTACTTGTAAAGCTGGTGTAATACCAATCAGAAGGGGATACATTTAGCCTTATGCAATGTCCTATAAATGAATTGGAACACCAACAAACCCTTAAACATCTCTAGTTGGTAGTCTTATGTATGCTAAACTTGTACAAGATCAGACACTAGCTTTGCAGTTGGTATGCTAGGCCGGTACCAAAGCAATCCTGGAATTGAATATTGGAAAGCTGCAAAGAAAGTTCTTAGGTATTTACAAGGAACAAAGGATACATGCTCATATATAGAAGATTGACCATCTTGAAGTCATCGGTTACTCAGATTCGAATTTTGCTGGATGCATTGATACCAGAAAATAAACTTTTGGTTATTTGTTCCTATTGGTTGGAGGAGCAATCTCATGGAAGAGTGCGAAGAAGAGTATCATAGCTTCATCTACCATAGAAGCATAATTTGTAGCATGCTTTGAAGCTACAATTCAACCTACTAAATTTATTTCAGGACTTAGAGTTGTCGACACTATTATCAAGCCGCTGAAAATTTATTATGATAATACAACAACAGTCTTCTTTTCTAAAAATGATAAATATTCTAAGGGTGCCAAGCACATGGACTTAAAATATTTATCGGTTAAAGAAGAAGTTCAGAAATAATGAGTGTCCATAGAACATTTGAATACAAAAGTCATGATAGCGGGTCCACTTACTAAAGGACTACAACCGAAGACCTTTACATGTTGAAAGAATGGGTCTTATGTCTAGTAAGAATTAAAGCCATTATTGTAATCTTTATGTAATATGTTTTATGTGATTTGAGATCTCATTAATAATATTTCAGAATTATTTTTTCTGCTTTTCCAAATATTGTACAAGTAATGGTTTGGATAAATGTTGATCAGGAATGTCTTGTTTAAGAAACTAATGTTGGACTAGAATGTTAAACTTCTAACTTATAAATCATATTGATTGATGTTCTAAGTATGTAGTACATGGAAGGAAAGTATGTCTCTTAATCGACTTACAAGCCATGACTCACCTTAGTAAATCTGTTACTGTGGTATCTTAGAATTAACCATATCAACATTTAATCTTAATGTCCTATGAATTGTCTTATCATATTGGCAAAGTGGAGAATGTAAGAATTCATGTCCTACACGTATAACACAAATTGATATGATGGTTATTAATTATATTTTTTTATGGAAGAAAATACATTATTGCAATATAGGAAATAGTCATCTCTCACACCTCAACGAATAGACACGCACCCATTTGTTGTCTAGAACCCTTGAGAAGAGTTACAATCTTTTGAAGGGACATAATAAATCATTAGAAACACTATTTAGATGTGTATAAAATGATTCTTGTTGTTCCAAAGAGATCATCAAATATTAATAATCGTCTTCTTCCCAAATTAAGGAGTTGGTGAAAGAGAAACCATTTCTAGAGATCAAACCTCTCACATAAAGTTACAGAATGGAGAAAGGTACACATTTACATTTTCGCATTAAGATTTATAATTTATGAAAACATGATTCTCAAAATATTGTTTACATGATCAATTCATTCTATTCTATTCATTGTTAGGATATTATACTTCAAATTTGGGTTAAATCTGGTTAGGCCTGAGCGGGTTTGACCCAGATCACTAGCATACTATTTAGAAAATTAGCTCTTTTAATTATGAATTTGTTTTCTAGGATTATTAGATAGGAAAAAAATAGTTTTTATTCTTCTTAGAGCATCCTTAGTAAGGCTTATTCTCAGGTCCAATTTCTATATTCAGAATTTTGAAGCTTATTTCATAGAATAGTAATTTCTATCCCAAGTTCCAATTTCAACAATTTTGGTCCTATCCCACCTATATGTCACGGACTTAGTGTTTTAGGCTACACTTTGTTCTATGCGGCGCACAAGCTTCCTACATGAAGACCCGTGCCAGCCTTCCCCGTGCCAGCCTTCCCGAACCCGCTTAGCTAGATTGCTAAAGCGATATTGAGAATAATATGGAGCAAAAGAGAAAGATTGGAAGTATGAAAACTTTACTATACTAGAAAGAGATTACAACTTTGGGTGGTGATGAGCAAATGAGCCTCCTACTCATTTATAGTGTCCATAGGGCTTATAAAAAACTTCTGGAAACAGAATATTTCAAGAATTATTCTAGGAATATTCTAAGCCTAAATATTTACATGGAAGCTTCTAGCCTATCTAGAAAGATCACCAGACATCTAGAGAGGTCTGGAGCCTTTTGGAAGATTTTTGGACCTTCTGGAAGATTTTCGGGCATTCTGTAATATTCTACCATCTTCTAGAACATTCTGGAAGCTTTCCGCATAACCCCACTCCGTATAGAGTTACGCAAGTCTGTCTCGGTGGGACACAACTTTTGTGAGTGACATTCTTTCCTCCCTCTTTTATCGACGCCCTCGTTGATGGGTGCAACAAGTCTTAAAATGACGTCCATTCTCGTAGGTATTATCGCAGCACATCGTCCTTTCTTTGTGCATCTCGGGCGACGCTTTCCAGACTTGCCCATCTTCTCCTCAAGATCAAAAGTAAACCGGTTTGTTGCACTAATTCTGGCCTCGGTCTGTGCCCTCCTTGGTACAGGACGAATCTCATGCGGGCAATCGAGTTGTCGATCCTTTTGTCTCGTGGCTGCACTTGGTTTTGCACACCTCCGCGCATGTGAGTCCCATTGCAAGCATGTCCACCCGAATGTCCCCTAGGAGCTTTGAGAAACTCCTTGCGCAAGTTACTCTGCCTCGTCGCTTCTGGCTCCATGCTGTGTATGACACACTTCTCTGCAATCGTGTACAGCCGGGTAGCATGGTCCACCTCCCTCAGCAGAAGTGGCTCCTCGGGATGCCCCTTTGCAACACCCTTGGTCACGCACGAAAGGCCTTCCTTCTCGAAGCCTTCCTTCTTCTCGAGCACCGCTAGGTATACCATCTCCCATTGGCCACCCTTCCTAAGATGAATAACGAAGATAGCTTTCCCCTTAGAAGGCTTGCCTCGTGCAACTTTTACCATGTACGATGAGCTTTCCTCCATGAAGCCGACAACTCTCAAATGTGGCATCGGAATCGCCTTAGCCGCGATAAGGAAATCCATGCCAATATTATCTTGAAGTAATCTAGCGACGTAACGGTAAAATTGGCAACACCTGACCAACTTTCTTTAGCTATGCGGGCTCCCGTGGCTACCCCTTGTACGGGGCACGCCTTCACATTGACTGTCTTCATCATGCTCGAGTCTTCCTCCAAGGCTAGACCCAAGCGACGGACCTCCACACCCGTGATAAAGTTATGAGTGGCGTCCGTGTCAACCAACGCCCGTGTGCTCATGCCATTGATCCTCACGTCAACATACATGAGCTCCCTGCTCGGAGTCCTCGATATAGCAGACTTGGTCTTTATGGCGTTAAGTAAGCGCATCGCTCCCATGTACGCTCCCACTTTACACTCATCATCCTCCACCTCCTCATTTTGGACGATGCTAACACGTACGCTCCTCTTTGGACAATCTTGAGCAAAGTGATTCTCTTCGCATATGAAGCACGAAATAACTCGTTCGGGATGGACCTTCTCATGCTTCTTTCCTCTAGACGGATATTTCCTAGGAGAGATCTCTTGCTTTCCCCTACCATCCCCCTTGGTGGACTTTGGCTTGGCCTTGGCATCATTGTCATCCCATTTGTACTCGACGAGCCGTTTGGCTACTGCCACAGCGATGTTCAAGTCTTGCACCCTCTGTCGCTACAATTCTCGATACGCCCATAGTTTGAGCCCATCGAAAAAAAGAACAAACGATCTTCCTCGCCCATGCTAGATATTGTGAGCATCAAGTGTGTAAACTCTGCAACGTATTCGTTGATCGTCCTAGTATGCTTGAGTTGCCGCAAGCTCCGTCTCGTCGCGAACTCTATATTCTTCGGATAGAACTGAGACTTGATATCCTTCTTGAGATCCTCCTAAGTCTATATCGAGCACAAAACCATCTCGTCGTCTATGCACCTTCGATGCTACTAAAGCATAACATCGTCGGTGAAGTAGAGTGAAATAATATCCACCTTCTTGGCGTCATCTTGATGTGCAACGTCTTGATATATCGCTCCATTTTCCACAAGAAGTTCTCAACTTCTTTGGCATCTCGCACCCCGCTGAAGGATTTTGGCTCGAGGATATTCTGTCTCCGGTGCCTCACTACTCGAAGGTCCATCATTCGCAATGGCCTTCTCCAAGATGACAACTTTTGTCTTGAGTTCTCCGCAACTTTTGACCACGGTCATTAGCTCCTCGTAGCCTTGGATCTTCCTACGCAAGTCCTCAATCTCCGTACGATGCCCCTTGAGCTCCTCCTCAAGTGCGGATTAGATCCCTTGGAATTGCTCCTAAAAGATTGCCATGAACGAAGCGACGTCACTCTCCAGCCCATTGTAGAATTCTTCTAGCCTCGCGTTGCTTTGCTCCACGGAGCCCATGCGCATCTCCATGTCCATCGAACCCGTCTCCAAGACCCCAACACGCTCGGAAAGACCGGCAAGGCTACGCTCTACAGTAGACTCTTTGCTCTTGCCCCTTTTGTGTGTCTTGGCGTGTCCCTCCTTAGACGATGTGGGTCCCTCCTAGATATTATCGGATGTCAACATGGCACCAACCAATTCTTTCTGATACCAATTGTCACAAACTTAGTATTTTAGGCTACACTTTATCCCGTACGGCACACAAGCTTCCTACTCGAAGACCCGTGCTAACCTTCCCGAACCGCTTAGCTAGATCGCTAATGCGATATTGAGAATAATGTGGAGCAAAAGAAGAGATTGGAAGTATGAAAACTTTACTATACTAGAAAGAGATTACAACTTTGGGTGGTGAGGAGCAAATGAGCCTCCAACTTATTTATAGTGCCCATAAGGATTTACAAAAAACTTATGGAAACGGAATATTACAGGAATTATTCTAAGAATATTCTAAGCCTAGATATTTACATGAAAGCTTCTAGCCTATCTAGAAAGATCATGCGACATCTAGAGATGTATGGAGTCTCCTGGAAGATTCTTGGACATTCTGGAAGATTTTCGGGCCTTCTGAAAGATTCTACCATATTCTAGAACATTCTGGAAGCTTCTCGCATAACCACGCTCCATGTAGAGTTACGCAAGTCCGTCTCGGTGGGACGCAAAACTTTTGTGCGTGACATATAGGTGCTAAGGGTTGAGCCTCCCAATTTCCAGATTCTGGATTGTAGGAATTCATTTTGTAGAATAATAAGTCCTAATTTAGAGTCCAACTTTCTAGATTCGAGATTTTACATTATTTTTTCTACATTAATTTTTGGCAACACAATCTTTGGGACCAGAGCTCACTTTATCATTTTTTATTATTCTCATACAAATCCAACCCTTCTATATGTATTTTTTTGAAATTTTGGGTCCCAAATTGCATTGGAGAGTCCCAACTACTAATGATGCTCTTAAAAATACCAAACCACCTTAGAAAAGTCCCAACGATTCTGGAAAATACTAAGGGCTATTTAGATCCTTGTGTTAAGTTTTAAAAGATTATATGGTATGGATATCAAATCATAAATCGCTCAATCTACTCGATTAATCATTTTTTAATGTTTTTTATTTTAATAATTAGAAAATACCTAAAATTATGTAAAAAAACTATAAAATTGTAGGGGACCATCAACAACATTCCAAGTAAAATTGTAAAATCAATTGTTATGGTTTATAATTTATAAAATACATATAGAATTTTCAAGGATTTACATATCCTCTCGTAGCAGGTGGAGATCCTTCAATGCCCTTCTAAACCCAAATAACATAGCATACACAAGTAGCACCAGCAACATACTAAGATTCACATGTTAATAATGCTGCAATAAGATTCTTTCTTAAACTACATGATATAGAACACAAAATCAGTAGTAATTTTTCTATCATCCAAGTCCCCAGCATAATATCTATAATAATGGCCTAACTCTATGAAGGATATGTTGGAGTGGGTGGGGTTCCCAACCTATGTGGAGAAGATCCCGGAGTGCGACGAGCGCCGTCCGATGTCGGAGAAGCTCGGGAGTAGTTGTTGCTGCTGCTGCTGCCTCAAAGGGGGTTCTGGACCAAGTCTGCCGAGTTCGGGCCGAACTCGGTCCCAGGCCGAGTTCTGGCCGAACTCGGTCTGGCCGTTCCAGGGTTTGGCCACCCAGTACTGGTTGTCCCACACAGAGTTCTGGCCGAACTCTGTGTGTCGGGGGGCTGAAGCGGATTTCTGGATGAGTTTTCATCATTGGATCTAATCCAACGGTCCAGGTTGGTTGCGGGATTAGGGAGATATATTGAGTTTTCTCAACCCTAATTCATAATCGTATAATCGTATTGGACAACACAAGTTTGAGAGAGAAGGAGGCAAGAGTGCCATTACAACTTCGAGAAGAGAAGGATTGAAGGTCGCTGTTCGAAGGAGATCATGTTCGGTAATTTCTATTCGTCGTTCTCGCTCTTCGTAGCCTTGTAATCATTGTTCTTATCTCTGAGTGTTGTGGGATCCGATTTGGATCGGGAGGAGTTTGTAGAGGGTGTAATTCTTCTATTCCATTAGTGGAGGCTTCTCAGGGTTGGACTCCGATCGTCCTGTGGTTTTTTCCCGCAAGGGTTTCCACGTCAAAAATTCTCTGTATCTGCGTGGTTGTTTTTGTGCTTGTTTTGGGTTCGTGCGTTGTTTGTTCGGTCCTCTCGCAGGTACTCTCCGGTTTGGGGAAAGGTTTCTGCGCTTCTTTTCCAACAGAGTGGTATCAGAGCTTTGGGTTCAAAGGGTGTCAGGAGTTGACAGAGGAACCAGAGAGAGATGGACGCGAAGCCGGTGCGCATGGTGAACCTTAATGGCACAAACTATCATTATTGGCGGAGCAAGATGAAGGATTTGCTATTTGTCAAGAAGCTGCATCTACCTGTGTTTGCAACCGAGAGGCCCAGTGATAAATCCGAGGAGGACGGACGTTCGAGCACATACAGGTGTGTGGGTACATACGACAGTTTGTTGATGAGAACGTGTACAATCACGTTGCCAATATTGAGCACGCGAAGACATTGTGGGATAAGCTGGAATCCTTGTATTCGAAGAAGACCGGGGTAAACAAGTTGTTCCTGATCCGAACGATGATGGGTCTGCGGTACAAGGATGGGGCATCTATTTCGGATCACTTGAGTGAGTTCCAGGTGGTTGACCAGCTATCTTCTATGGGAGTCAAGTTCGACGACGAAGTTCAGGGACTGTGGCTGCTGTGTACATTGCCAGACTCGTAGGAGACCGTACGAGTATCTATGATCGCTTCTGCTCCAGAGGGCATGGTCAGTCTGGAGTTTGCCAAGAGCGGGGTGTTGAATGAAGAGATGCGGAGACGTTCTCAGGGCACTTCATCCACATCCCACCACTCAGAGGCACTTGTTTCAGAGAGCCGCGGAAGGGGCAAAAGCAGAGGTCCAGGTGGTGGCAGAGACAAGAGCAGGGGAAGTCCAAAGGTCGGTACGAGGACTCAGAGTGTTATCATTGCGGTAAGAAGGGCCATATCAAGCGGAATTGTTTCGCTTGGAAGAGAGAGAAAAGGGCGACAAGGGGAAGCAAGAAGAAACACTACAACGGCGGTCTCGATGCATGGAGGCGATGTGATCGTCGTAGGTGAGGTCATTACTAACCTCGCCTGCGATGACAATTCTTGGCTGGTGGACTCAGGGGCTTCAGCACATGTATCTCACAATAGGGCACTGTTTGCCACTTACACGACAGGCGACTGTGGCGTGTTGAAGATGGGCAACGGAGATGTGTCGAAGGCGGTTGCCGTTGGAGATGTGCATTTGAGAACGAAGACGGGTGCGGTTCTTGTTCTCAAGGATGTTCGTCATGTCCCTGATATCCGTTTCAACCTGGTGTCGGTTGGAAGGTTGGATGATGAGGGATTCTTCAGTCTCTTCGGGAATAGTCAGTGGAAGCTTTCCAGAGGTTCGATGGTGATTGCCAGAGGAGAGCAAGAAGTCCGGTCTCTACTATATGGAGGGGAGCGCAGAGGGGCACAGGAGGTGAACGCAGTCAGTGACACTCTACCGAGTTGTGGCACAGACGGCTCGCCATATCGCGAGAAGGGATGACTACTTGGTGAACAGGAAAGTGATTCCGGGGCTCAAGTCAACAAAGTTGGAGAAATGCACGCACTGTTTAGCAGGGAAGCAAAATAGGGTGTCTTTCCAGAGTCACCCAAGTTCGAGAAAGCCGGTGTTGCTCGAGTTGATTCACTCGGATGTCTGCGGTTCTATGAAGGTAAAATCTCTTGGTGGTGCTTCTTACTTTGTGACTTTTATTGATGATTGTTCCAGGAAGGTTTGGGTCTATGCCTTAAAGACCAAGGATCAGGTGCTGCCTACTTTCAAGGAGTTTCAGGCCTCCGTTGAAAGGGAGACGGGCAAGAAGTTATTGTGTGTTCGGTCCGACAATGGCGGCGAATACATCGATCCCTTTGATGCGTATTGCAGAGAGCAAGGGATATGACACCAGAAGACTCCGCCAAAGACACCTCAGCTCAATGGTGTAGCGGAGCGCATGAACAGGACACTGATGGAGAGGGTGCGGTGTTTGCTGTCAGAAGCAAACTTGTCGGGCAGTTATTGGGGTGAGGCTCTTCTCACAGCTGCTTATTTATTAATTTGTCTCCTAGTGCTCCTTTGCAGGGTGATGTGCCTGACAAAGTATGGTACGGCAAGGAGCCGTCATACAGTCACCTGCGGGCGTTTGGTTGTAAGGCCTTCGTGCATGTACCGAAGGACGAGAGGACCAAACTTGAGCCGAAGACGAGGCGATACGTCTTTGTCGGCTACGGTCGGGATGAGTTTGGCTATAGACTTTACGACCCAGTGGAAGGAAAGCTCTACAGAAGCAGGGACATGGTGTTCGTCGAGGATCAGACCATGACCAACACTCAGGATTCCGAGACGCCTTCTGAGGCTGAGGAATTGCCTGAGTTAGAGTTATTTCGCTTCGAGCAGTTTCCAGAGGACATCGTAGAGGATCCAGTTATGGGGGAGCCGGTACATGGAGTTGCTCCCAACCTTGATCATCAGCCTGCTGATGGTGGTCAGGGTGTCCCTCAGGAGGATGAGCATGTCGGGGAGGCAGTTCCTGAAGGGGAGGAGGCTGTCGGTATACAGCCAGCACCAGTGGCTCCACTGAGAAGGAGCAACAGGGATCGTCGACCATCTACGAGATACTCGCCGGATGAGTATGTGCTATTGACTGACGGGGAGAGCCCAAAAGTTTCGCAGAGGCTATGGAAGAAACACAGGCAGGAGTGGATGGTAGCTATGCAGGAGGAGATGAGTTCCTTGCACACCAATTCTACTTATGATCTGGTACGGTTGCCAAAGGACAAGAAGGCTTTGAAAATCGATGGGTGTTCAGAGTGAAGCAGACGGATGATGCTACTCGCCCTCGATACAAAGCGAGGCTGGTAGTCAAGGGCTACGGTCAGCGGAAAGGCGTGGATTATGATATAATCTTTTTGCCTGTCGTCAAGCATTCGTCTATTCGGGTGGTGCTAGCATTAGCAGCCAGTTTCGACTTGGAGGTCGAGCAGATGGACGTGAAGACGACGTTCCTCCACGGTGATCTTGAAGAGGAGTTGTACATGGAGCAGCCGGAGGGATTCTGTGAGAAGGGCAAGTCAAATTTGGTCTGCCGGTTGAGGAAGAGCTTGTATGGTCTGAAGCAGGCTCCGAGGCAGTGGTACAGAAAGTTCGAGTCGTTTATGGGGGAGCATGGTTATGCACGGACGACGTCGGACCATTGTGCATTTATGAGGTACTTTGCCGATGATGATTTTATCATCTTATTGCTCTATGTTGATGATATGCTATTAGTGGGTCGGAATGCCACTAGGATAGCGGAGTTGAAGCGCCAACTGGGCGCGGCCTTCTCTATGAAAGATTTGGGCGCAGCGAAGACTATTCTTGGGATGGAGATCAGCCAGAGAGAGTCCAAGCTGCTACACTTGTCCCAAAAAGTATATTCACCGGGTACTTCAGCGTTTCGGGATGGACGGGTCGAAGAAAGTGAGTTCCCCCCTCGCGGCTCACTTTAAGCTCACTGAGGAACAGTGTCCATCTACCGAGGACGAAAAGAAAGATATGGAGCGGGTTCCATATGCTTCAGCTGTGGGAAGCCTGATGTATGCTATGGTGTGTACGAGGCCAGATATTGCTCATGCAGTTGGTACGGTTAGCAGGTATCTTTCGAATCCTGGAAGGGTACACTGGAATGCGGTCAAGTGGATTCTACGATATCTTCAGGGCACTGCTGGTTGGAGACTTTCCTTTGGTGGTGACGAGCCAAAGCTGGTTGGGTATACCGACGCTGATATGGCTGGAGATGTAGACACGAGGCGATCGACTTCAGGCTACGTGACAATGTTTGCGGGAGGAGCAGTGTCGTGGCAGTCGCGGTTGCAGAAGTGTGTTGCCTTGTCGACGACGGAGGCGGAATACATTGCGGCGACGGAGGCTTGCAAGGAGCTGTTGTGGATGAAGAAGCTGTTGCAGGAAATGGGACTGAAGCAAGAGCAGTATACTTTGCTTTGCGACAGTCAGAGTGCTATCCATCTTGTGAAGAATCAGACGTTTCATAGCCGGTCCAAGCACATCGAGACTCGGTATCATTGGATACGAGATGTGGTTGAGAAGAAGGACACGGAGCTTGAGAAGGTGCATACAGATGACAACGGAACTGATATGTTCACGAAGATTCTACCAAGGGGGAAGTTTGAGTACTGCAGGCAGATCGTCGGGATGACGACGTCCTCCCCATAGTTGTGAAGGGGGAGATTTGTTGGAGTGGGTGGGGTTCCCAACCTATGTGGAGAAGATCCCGGAGTGCGACGAGCGCCGTCCGATGTCGAAGAAGCTCGGGAGTAGTTGTTGCTTGCTGCTGCTGCTGCCCCAAAGGGGGTTCTGGACCAAGTCTGCCGAGTTCGGGCCGGACTCGGTCCCAGGCCGAGTTCTGGCCGAACTCGGTCTGGCCGTTCCAGGTTTGGCCACCCAGTGCTGGTTGCCCCACACAGAGTTCTGGCCGAACTCTGTGTGTCGGGGGCTGAAGCGGATTTCTGGATAAGTTTTCATCATTGGATCTAATCCAACGGTCCAGGTTGGTTGCGGGATTAGGGAGATATATTGAGTTTTCTCAACCCTAATTCATAATCGTATAATCGCATTGGACAACACAAGTTTGAGAGAGAAGGAGGCAAGAGTGCCATTACAACTTCGGAGAAGAAGACGGAGGATTGAAGGTCGCTGTTCGAAGGAGATCGTGTTCGGGTAATCTCTACTCGTCGTTCTCGCTCTTCGTAGCCTTGTAATCATTGTTCTTATCTCTGAGTGTTGTGGGATCCGATTTGGATCGGGAGAGTTTGTAGAGGGTGTAATTCTTCTATTCCATTAGTGGAGGCTTCTCAGGGTTGGACTCCGATCGTTCCGTGGTTTTTTCCTGCAAGGGTTTCCACGTCAAAAATTCTCTGTGTCTGCGTGGTTGTTTTGTGTGCTTGTTTGGGTTCGTGCGTTGTTTGCTCGGTCCTCTCGCAGGTACTCTCCGGTTTGGGGAAAGGTTTCCGCGCTTCTTTCCCAACAGGATAAAATATGACAATATCAATTGTACCTTTCAAATAATGTTGTATCCTTTTGACTGTATTCATTGATGTGTGAAATTGCCAAATTATGTGGAACTGTATTCTTGCTACGTTTATCCTGAAACTGCTTCCTCGGAGTTGTAGGCTTCACCGTAAAAATTTTTGCTCCAAAAATATCCTCATCTATGTTTAATAATTAAAACTAGCAGTTGTGTACATACTTTGCACGTATATTTTATGCTAATCTATTACATAATAAAAAAAGGAGATATTGCATAATAAGTTGCTTATAATTATTTGAAGAAAATATTTTATAATTTACCAACTTTTATTATGCTAAATTTTTTTTGAAAAGTCAAATATTTGTAATGAAATCTTTTTTTTTGAAAATTTGTTCTTTCTTTGATAGAAAATAAAAATGTTTGTAAATAATTAGTATTTATCGTTATAGTTTTTTAAGTAAAATATATTAGTAATGGAAAGAGACATGATAATGGATAATAAGTATTTATTATGATAGTGGGTATTAATGATGCTAGTGAACATTAATAATAATTATATTATAATTATGATTATACCATTAATTATATTTTACATTGATCAAATAAGGTAACTTAAGGACATTCTGGAAATCTTGAAAGTTTCACGGTAAAACTTTTCAAAATTAAGAAGGTTGATTAATTTAGTATGGATAGTTATGTAATTATCTATAGAAGAAGAATTTTTTTTAAGAAGATTGTTACTTGTTCTTTTCAAGTATTGTGAAATACGTGTAAGGCACGTACATATACTAGTGACCTTAATCCAAAAGCTAATTTCACGGATCCTACTAGGGGGAGCATTCGGTTAGTTCGGTTCAAACTGAACCGAATAACCGAAATTAGACCGAAAACCGAATAAGCAAAATAGAAGCCAAACCGAAATGACCAAAAATCGAATCAAACCGAATCGAATTAAATCGATCGGTTTCGGTTTATTCGTTTTATTTGCACTTCTTTTTGTTAATATATAGTAACTATATATATATATATATAATATATATATATAAACTAAATTTTTTATTCGGTTTTGGATCGAAACCGAGAATTAAAACCGAAACCGAATATTTTTTTAGTATTTTCAAAACCAAAATCAAATGAATTTTTTCGATTCAATTTTTGGTACAAAATCGAATAATGCTCAGCCCTAGATCCTACTTCTGTTCTATTGGATAGTTTGACCAACCTAGCGAATTATGGGGTGCATCACCCTACCTCCTACTACCAAGGCGCCACGTCCCTGCCCTCTATTGTGGGAGAGACTCATAGGCCATCTTAGCTACGTTCTTGGCTGAAGTAGCCTACGTTGCCAGGCTATCCGCGCAGAACTTGATCACACTCCAAAGTAGTTTCCTACCATTGCAGTCCCACGAAACCAAATCGATCCGCAAGATGTTGAACTGCCAAGGCAATTATCAAAGGAGGTATAAATAGCCTGCTTTGCAAGGGACCCTCTAGAAAATAGATAAATGTAAGCATCAGGTTCCCACAAAGTTCTTGATGTTGGGATTTTAGCCTTTGCATTGGAAACTTTAGTCCCACATCGCTAGGCCAAAAGAAATGTATCTCTATATATAAGTTATGCTTGTCTAGAGGTGCACAAATGATGTGGAGGTGCACATGGGTATGCCATGTGGGGGTATTTTTCTAATAAAAAAAAGGCCAATCAACAATGAAGCATTCATGCTTTTTGCTCTTGGGAATTAATTTCCAATGGACTCATCAATCCTAAGGACTAACAATCTCAAAGCTTAATTAACAAGATGGAAAACTTAAATGCTGCACTCATCAATCCTAACTTCACAAAGTTAGAACAGTTTGATGGAGAGCATTATCAAGTCTGGAAGAAGAAGGTTACTCTCTGTAACTGCCTGTTATCAAAAATGAGGGTAAATTTGTCATTTTTTATATTCCTATATTTTTTATAATTATTTATTTATTTATTATTATTGTATTTTGGGGATTTGTTTAGTCGTGTTGGAGTTTCGTCTAATTTTGACTTGTGTTAGTGGTCCGGGTAGTTTAGACTCTAGTTGGAACCCAAAGATTAGATAGGCATTGCCCATAAACTCATCTCATTAGGCTAGTGCATTTAGACTAAACCCACATGACAAGTTTAGTCATTTAAAGATAAAAAACTTGACCCTTTTGACCTCAAACCTTTGCATACTCCTAGTTAACCAAAGGGAGACTTGATGAGGGCAACATAGACATTTTCTAAACCTATTTAGGGCTCCCATATGGCAGCCCACCTTCCTATTAAAGCCCCACTTCATCTTCTTTCTCTTTCCATTTTCATTTCAAGCCCTAATTTAGGAGTTTTTTTTTTCAAATTGCTCATACACCCAAATTTTCTCCAAATTGAGCCAAATTTATTTTATTCTCTTCCCTTGGAGAGAAGAAGCCTCTATTGGCTAGCTAAAAAGGGATTGGAAGGATTTAGAGCCTTGAAGCTTGGTGGAGATCTAGATCTAGAAATTTTATATTGAGAATCCATCTTCCTTTTGGTATGAGCTCTCTAAACCCTTCCATTCCATTTCGTTAGTGTAACTACATTCATTTAGGATTCCATTTGCATTAGGGTACCATTAGAGAGGAGTTGAGGCTCTTCTCTTCCTATTTGAAGATTTTTCACCTTTTATTTTGATACAAATTGGGGAAAATCGAATTTGTGACCACCAAGTGTTCGATACGTGTCCCAAAGAAACTTTTGTGTCCTTTTTGAGTCGAGGTTGGGTGTATGTGTCCTAAATAGGATACGTGGTGTTGTGTTATGGTATTTTTGATATACATGATTAGATTTGGGTATATACATGTGTTTCTTTTGTCTAAAACCTAAATTCATGATAATATTCATCCACGTTTTTAGTAGCCATAACAACTTAGAAATGTCATAACTCCTAGCTCAAGACTCCGATTAATCCCCTTTTTTTAAAAGAACCGTATCGAAGTCAGCTTTCCATATATATATATATAAATAAGCCAAATTCGTTCTAGAACTTTCTGTGAAACCGTTTGAGTGTCAGCTGTCCGGAAGACGAACGTGTTTCGATGTTTTTGCGATTTTGGAAGTTTCCGGATACGAAAATGCAATCCATTTGAAGTTTCGGAAAGCTAATTCGAAGGACTATGACATACTTTAATCCTAGAATTTAGTGAATAGGTCTAATAGGTGCAGTATTAATTTTAAGTAGAAAACTGACTATACGACATAAGTATTTTGTGTATCCTATGAGCCTACGTAATATGGATATCAAGTAAATATAGATATCATAGGTTGTCAAGAATATGTATGATGTAGTACACACACACACACACACCACACACACACACACACACACACACACACATATTATTGTTAGGTAATATGTGTTAGTTAGTGTACTATTAATGTTGATACAAATGGTTAACAAGTAAGCTAAATTGATAAGTTATGTGTCAAGGTATTAAATTTGTGGACAAGGTACTAGTGTAATACTTGGGTACCATGAGGATATTAGTATCGTGACACTCAAGTATCATGAGTAAGGATAAGTGAGTATTGTGACTTGAGTAAGGTATTCTATTTGGTATCAAGTAGTATTAGAGTTAGTTGGATAAGTATATGGAAGGATAAGGTATTGGTCAAGATACTAAGATATTGGTATTAGAACTAGGTAATAGATAATATCAAGATGTCAAGTGCTAAGAGTAGGATGATTGTGTCCATGTGTGTGTGAGTGGTTAGATATATGTTAGAATACCTTAAGTTAGTGTCTAGAGTGTTGTTAGTGTTATATGTTAGATAGATTGTTTGATATGATAGTTAGAGTTTGTTATTTAGATGTCTATCTATGTTAGAGTTAGATATCTTAGGATATAGATATCTAAGTTAGATATGTTAGAGTTAAGATACTTGGTATCTTGAGATACAAAGTAGTATCTTAGGATACTAAGGTAATGTGAGATATCTTAGGATATTGGTTTACCTTCACCAAGGTAATAGGGTTTACCCTATTACAAGGTAAGATATTGAGTTACCTTCAAGGTAATGGGTTTACCTTCAAGGTAATGGAAATTACCTAAGGTAAGGGTAAGGTAATAGCAAGGTATTGATAGGATACTAGGATAGATGGTTAGAGATTAGTCTAAAGTTTATTTAAGATCTATTAGCTTAGGTTAGTGGGTTATCTACTAGCCTAAGGTAAATATTACTAGGATAAGGATATTACCTAGTATCCAAGGTATTGGGATACCTTGATAGGTAATGGTTAGAATTGGGGTATTACATAGATGGATAAGATATTATGATATAGGCTAGAGTTGGTATCCTAGATTATAGGATATTATCCCATGGGTAGTGTATAGAGTATATCTATATATATGTTGAGTTGGTTATCTACCATTTTGGGGGAGAAGGGTATAATGTATATGTATATAGAGTATTTTAGGATAGTATCTTTGGATGTGTTAGCTAGTATCTTAGGATATCTAAGATAGTATCCTAGATAGATACGTTAGTATCTTAGATAGGTAATTAGATACCGTATGTATCCTAGACTGAAGTTAGTATCTATGTTAGAGTGAGTATCCTATGTAAGTTGGTATCTTGGTTAGATGCCTTGGGATAGCTAGTATATGTTAGAGAGTGGATATGATAGTATCTTGAGGGTATCAAGAGAGTAGGATATTAGGATATGGTTAGAGTGGTATCTTGAGATACCCAAGTAGTATCTTGGGATATCTTAGATTTATCTTTTTTTAAAGGTAATAGTTTACCTTCAAGGCAAGGTATTGGGTTTACCTAGGTAACTAAGGTTAGATATCTAAGTTATTGGTTAGCTAGTAGCTTGGGGGTATATTGATAGTTGCTAGATATCTATGTATGGGTATTGGGTATTAAGGTATGTTTACCTAGATTAAGGTATTTGACTTCCAACCAAGGTTTGGTATTGGGATACCAATAGGACCAAGGTATATGGTATCTTGGTGGGTAATGGTTAGGAATAGGATGCTTGACTTAGATTTGACCATGTTTGACTAAGGTTGACTGTTTTGACTCAAAGTCAACTGCAAGTCAACATTAGACCTAGATTGGACTAGATTTCATTAGAGTTGACTAGTTGACCAAAAGTTAACTGTGAGTTAACCATTGATCCAGTTTAACCTAGAATGGACTAGGAGTTGACCAAAGTTGACCAGTTGATCAAAGTTAACTGTAGGTCAACCGTTGACCTAGATTGACCTAGTTTGACTTTCTTTGACTTACCTTAACCTAGTTTGACTTACCATGACTTAGTATGACTTTGTATGGCCTAGTGTGACCTATTATAACTTATACTGAGTTTGACCTAGATTTGCATAGCATACACTAGAATATCATGCCATACACTGTCAAACCCTAATTAACTCATGTATATCTCATCTTTAGGTCTGTGACATCACTCTGAGCATCAATTCTCATTGACAGCTCAGGACCACAGGCGATACATTCTTTGATAGTTTTTATTGTCTTAATATCTGCTATATCTGATTCAATTGTAGTATTTTACTTGATTCTCGACACGATGGTACACGGACTACTATACGTCAGATCTTGTCATGAGATGTTATTCCTAGACTTTCCTGGTATATGGGTGTATTATTTGATCTTGTTTTCTGTACTTGTATAGACACCGATTTGGGAGTGGGCCCCCTGCTTTTGAATTATGTGTCATGACGTGTCATGTCTGGATCTATTATACTACTCGGGGATAGGGAGTTATTAGTGGTTAGGTGATCAATATCCCTCATGTATTCCTGTTACTACTTGTGCATAGCTCTACCCTCACCACACGTAGGGTGTAGTCTGACCTGATACTACTTGTGCATAACTTTCTATTTTGGCCGGCCTGATCTCTAAGTTTACCTGTGCTTGTTCTTGTGTATATCCAGTCAAATAGAACAGCCTGATCCTGACCCAAGCCGATCACATAATGCTCTAATATCTCAAGACACTGTTTATGTTTACATTATACATCAGATATTCCGATACTGTTCTACATTCTAGTATTTTATACCCTGACAAGATATACAGTTTTACATATCCTGTTTATATTCCAGTCTTGATATTCATCTTGTATTCTATTATAATTGTCTCT
The DNA here is from genome assembly GCA_029216955.1 of Iris pallida. Taxonomy (NCBI): domain Eukaryota; kingdom Viridiplantae; phylum Streptophyta; class Magnoliopsida; order Asparagales; family Iridaceae; genus Iris; species Iris pallida. Next base: position 20,123 of record JANAVB010035495.1, read on the forward strand.
TATAGAATTTTTCATTCATATGGAACTACTGTTAGCGTTTGTACTTGCTCATATACTGTAACTCCACTTTTCCTGAATAATAAATTCTTGGTATTCCCTATATTAGAAATTAATTTAAGATTTTAATCATTATTTATCATTAAAGTATTTTTCCAAATTCTTAATCTAGACTGCTATTTTGAACTTATTCAATAAATATTTCCTTACTAAAAACCTTTAATTAAATATTTAATTGTTTTTCCTGATTTAACTTGGATAATCCTAATTAATGATTAATTTCATTAGTGATTTTCACAAGAATATTTATTTTCTAACTATTTTTATTTTTCATTTTCTTATTAATTTCTATGGACTTCTATTCAATGGATCAACCTTTTCTTTTCCAACCATTTAATTCTTTTCTTTCGGCCCAAATTAAATTGGGCCAGCCCAACCTTGGCTTTGGGCGCGGATCCACAATCGGATCCAGAACTGCTGACCCGAACCCGATACTGATATAACCGTTAAATTTGAATCTTCTTCTTCCCCATTTCATTTCTCCTCTGTTCTGTACAGAACGGCAACGACGACGACGGTGACGGCGACACCAAGAAGACTCCAGTCTTCTCTAGAAGGTTCTCCTCCTAACTGCCTAACCGTCTCTCTCATCTCTACCATCGGTCCTCCAACAACCTGATCCCACTTGGCCGTTGGATCGTAATGGCCGCTACCCCCCAACCGTCGGTCAGGTGCCCGGCCAACCGCCTGACCGACGTCTCGCCTATAAATTAGCCCCTGACCCTTTCTCCTTCATCACTACTTCTTGGACGGCGAAGCCCTGCCGCGATCGCCTCTAGCTCTTCTTCCGTTTTCCTTACGAGCTTCGCTCTCGTCCAGGCGACCCCTCTGGCGACCAAGTGCTGCTTCCCGTGTCGATCGACACCACTCCGTAGTAAGTACTTCGCTTTTGCTCCTCTCTGTGTTTGAATCCCTTCTTTCGTCTTCGTTTCGAATTAATTGTATCGACCGATTCTCGTTGAGCAGCTCAGTGATCATCTTCGTCACCACGAGTTCTTCGATTGTACACCATCCCGACCCTGTGCCGATCAATCGCCGAACCATATCAGTGCATCGTGATCGATCGGACGAGAAGCTCGAAATTTTGGTGAGTACTCCTCCTTTCAAAACCTTCATCGTTCCTAATTGATTCGAACCTCTGGACAAGAAATTCTTCTCGTTTTTGATTGTTTGGTGGAGATCATTGGTGAGTTTTGGATCGTTCTTAAGATTTCTCCAATTTTTGGAGTCGTTATAATTCGAATTAAACTTATATTGCTGTCTTCTTTTCGTGCACACCATATATTCGATCTTATGTCCCAATCGGTTTCATATCCAGTTTTGGAGACGCAGAGTTGCTGTATTGGCTTCGAGGGGCACAAGTAGTAGATTCTTCAGCTCAGGTACGAATTTTCGAGAACATCGGGATTCATTGGAGGGGTTGAACTTATGTCGAGAGATCGACTATATCAGGAATCGTGTCCTTGTATGAGGATGACACGGGACAGGGTATCGACACAGAGTTCAGTCATGAATTCAGTGGCTGCCTATGATCAGTTGATTTTGATCCATTTGATTGTTAGGAGTTGATGGGTTACACTGAGGGGTAGTCGTTAGCTAAGGTAGTTTGAATTTTGATGGTTAAGTTTGACTATGGTGCTGGGTTTCAAATTCAGTTGGTCGATACATTCTAGACCAGGTTAGCTAAGGAGGTTAAAGGATTTTCTCTTAGTTGGATTGGGTTGTAGTAGGGATAAGTAAATAGATTTTGGGCCAACAGTTAAGTCTATTGAATTGACTATAGGCCAAATCTTAGTGTTGGACTATTGATTATATATTATTGAGTTAGTCACTGTGGCTGGGCCGGCCATTAGCCTACCAAAATATTAGGTTCAAGTATGTGAGAATTGGTTAGGTGAGATATGATGGAGTAAGAAGTTATTAGACTTGATTAGGGAAGTTCTTTTGGAGTATTTTCTAAAACTATTAATTCCTATTTTCTAGGTGATCTAGAAGACTTGAACAAAATCCCGAAATCAAGGCAAGTACAAGTACTCAGTATTACCATCATAGCATGCATTGCACTCACACTTGTTATCGTGTCATCTATTTCACTTGTTCCCGATTGATTGCTTGCATTGTTTCTCGTGTCGGGTGGGGGACGTTCTAGAAACATGTGATTGACTAATATTGGATAAACATTGCCTGATAGCATACTCCGTATGCCTGAGTCCATTTCGTGCGTGACTGATAGCATTGTCGTCAGACATGCCTGATTATTGCGTGACTGTTAGCATTATCGTCAGACATACCTGATTATATATTGACTGATAGCATATTTATATGCCTGATTACATATTAGTCCCCACATGTTGATAACGTCTAATTGCACATATACACGTAGTACATGCTTATTGCTCATCTTGTTTTTTGTCTTTCAGTTATATTTTGATATACCATTCTATTGATCTTCATGGTGAGTTTTATTGAGTTACATTGTACCTTGCTCCTTTCCTGACTGGATCGTTGATTACAGGTGAGATGGATCATAGATTATCATTCATGGATGGCATTGGAGCTCACCTGATATTGATGTATCTAGTTTCATGTATAGGGATTTCTTGAGTGTATTGATTACATGTTGTTGTATCATTTATCTTTTACCGGCTTTGTACCCGGACATTCATGTATAAGTTATAATAATTGTATAGTGGATATCTGTGATGGTTAGTATAGTTTCCGTGATTAGATGCTGTGATGAGATACTCTTGTATTTGATGACTAGACGGCTCACTACCGCTGTCAACGACAGTGTAGGCCGGGCATGCATCGACCCGTACCCGATTATTCGGAAGCGGGGCGTGACATGTCCTAACAGGATAACCTCGTTGATGTTTACAGATGAATAGAGCTGACTGCTCGACTTTCTATGGGTTTGGCATCGACGGTGAGTACTACATGGACATCCCGTTGGAGCCGGTGCCCATTGAGGATGCATCGCCTGCTTAGACTTAGACTAGTAAGGCTTGACTGGACTGCGATCCAGCTAGTACTTGAGACTTGTAGTGTACTTTATATTTTGGGATCTTGTGTTATGTTTTGAACTCTAAACTTGTGTTGTGATCTTGCATCTATTTCCAATTTATTTTTCTATCATATGTTATCGTATTTCGTGCTATCTTCCTTAGATGTCTTGTGATTGAGTTATGACTTTATATACCTCCGTACGAAGATGACAGGTTTATATTTGTATCTAGATGTTGTATATTGTAGACGACCTATACAGCTTTCTACCACCGATTTTGCGACGTAGGCTGGACGTACCCACGTGCTCGTGCCCCTAATCAGGATGTGGGTCGTGACATATTTTTGTGGTGACCCATGCAGGTCAGAAGTTGTAATTAGTGTGATGTCGTAGTGGTGCTCGACTTAGAGTGCTGCTACGAGCCTGCTATAGGTTTAGAAGATATAGGCTATAGGCTAAGGATACTCGTCCATAGTTAGGACTTCTTGAGAAGATTCTAGGGATGACTCTTGAGAATATCATGATAAACTATCTCAAAGTTTGATTCCAACTGTTTTGTCTGTTCTTCCTTGTCCATGGTTGAATTTGATTCTTGGTGTTCATTGATTTTCTACCAGGAGAAACCTTTGGACTAATTTGCCTTGGTTATGGAATCTAAAGTATTCCACAGCCATATTAGCAGGCATAGCGAAGACATAGGGTCCGATTTTGGATGTATTTCTCGGGTTTGGAAATTTAAGGTTTTTGTAGCCAAGCATGCGACAATACGAAAAGGTTAGATATCGCGATCTTAGAGGTATATACCTTAGTTGCAGACCCTATGATTTATTGCAGCCATACTTACTAGCGTGGCGAGGATTCCGATAATATGATTCTGGGTAGACGGTATGGTTATCAGATTACAGAATAGATACTCTATAGAGGGTAGCCTAGTATAATGGAGTAGATATCAGTGGAGATGTTACTTGGGTATTTTGGAAAAGAGATGGAAGCTAGGCCACCTATGGCGCAGCATCATACCCCGTACCAGTAGCAGGATATACCCTGCCAGGGCAGGGCTTTTGCGATGACGGTCGAGGAGACCCACACACAGGTAGGGACTAGGAGGTTAGGTCGTGTTCTTTCATTTTTCTATTTCTTTCCACCCATTGATTGTTTGATTGCTTTGTTAGTACAATTAGCTTGCATATGTGATGATCATGCTAGATTAATAGAAAACCCCAATGGAGACTACAATATATGATACTATAGAGAGTAAAACCATGCATGTTTGTTCCTATTCCATAGAATTGTATGTTGTAACTTTGGATAGAATTTTGTAGACTTTGATTATTGGGGGCTTGACCTAGAGAATAGTACAACCAACTTAAATTTCGAGAACGAAATTTTTCTAGGGGTGTGATTGTAACTGTCTATTTTCAAAAATGAGGGTAAATTTGTTATTTTTCGTATTCGTATATTTTTGTAAATATTATATTATTATTGTATTTTGGGGATTTGTTTAGTCGGGTTGGAGTTTCGTATAGTTTTGACTTGTGTTAGTGGCCTGGGTAGTTTAGACTCTAGTCGGGACCCAAAGATTAGATAGGCATGGCCCACAAACTCATCTCATTTGGCTAGTGCATTTAGACTAAACCCACATGAAAAGTTTAGTCATTTAAAGATTAGAAACTTGACTCTTTTGACCTCGAACCATTGCATACTCCTAGTTAACCAAAGGAAGACTTGATGAGGGCAACTTAGACATTTTCTAAACCCATTTAGGGCTCCTATATGGCAGCCCACCTTCCTATTAAAGCCCCATTTCATCTTCTTCCTCTTTCCATTTTTATTTCAAGCCCTAATTTAGGAGTTTTTCTCCCAAATTACTCCTACACCCAAATTTCCTCCAAATTGAGCCAAATTTGTTTCATTCTCTTCCCCTTGGAGAGAAGAAGCCTCTATTGGCTAGCTAAGAAGGGATTGGAAGGATTTGGAGCCTTGAAGCTTGGTGGAGATCTAGATTTAGGAATTTTACATTGAGAATCCATCTCCCTTTTGGTTTGAGCTCTCTAAACCCTTTCATTCTATTTCATTAGTGTAACTAGATTCATTTAGGACCGCATTTGCATTAGGGTACCATTAGAGAGGAGTTGAGGCTCTCCTCTTCCTATTTGAAGGTTTTTCCCCTTTTTTTGGTTTTCTCTCCTTTTATTTGATACAATTGGGGGAAATCGAATTTGTGACCACCAAGTGTTCGATACGTGTCCCCAAAGAAAATTTTGTATCCTTTTTGAGTCGAGATTGGGTGTGTGTGTCCTAAATAGGATGTGGTATTATGTTATGGTATTTCATGATATACATGGTTAGATTTGGTTATATACATGTGTTTCTTTTGTCCAAAATAACCCAAATTCGTCATAATATTCATCCACGTTTTTAGTAGCCATAGCAAGTTAGAGATCTAGCTCAAGGCTCCGATAATCTTCTTGTTTATTTGTAAGAACCGTATCGAAGTTAGCTTTCCATATATATATATATATATATATATATATATATATATATATATATATAATATATATATATTATATATATATATATATATATGCCAAATTCTTTCTAGAACTTTCTGTAAAATATATATATATATATATATATATATAATATATATATTATATATATATATATATGCCAAATTCTTTCTAGAACTTTCTGTAAAACTGTTTGAGCGTCAGCTGTCCGAAAGACGAACGTGTTTTGGTATTTTCGCGATTCCGAAAGTTTTCGGACACAAAAATGTGATCTGTTTAAAGTTTCGAAAAACTAATACGAAGAGCTATGACATAGTTTAATCATGGAATTTAGTGAATAGGTCTAATAGGTGCAGTATTGGTTTCAAGTAGAAAACTGACTATACGACATAGGCGTTTTGTGTATCCTATGAGCCTATGTAATATTGATATCAAGTAAATGTGGGTATCATAGATTGTCAAGAATATGCATGATATAGTATATATATATATATATATATATATATATATATATATCTATATATATTATATATATATATTATTGTTGTTAGGTAATATGTTAGTTAGTGTGTGTTAATGTTGATACAAATGGTTTAATAAGCCAAATATAGATAAGTTATGTGTCAAGGTATTAAAGTTGTGGGCAAGGTACTAGTGTAATACTTGGGTACCATGAGGATATTGGTATCGTGACACTCAAGTATCATGAGTAAGGATAAGTGAGTTTTGGGACTTGAGTAAGGTATCCTATTTGGTATCATATTAGTATTAGAGTTAGTTTGATAAGTATATGGGAGGATAAGGTATTGATCAAGATACTAAGATATTGGATATTAGAACTAGGTAATAGATGATATCAAGATGTCAAGTGCTAAGAGTAGGATGATTGTGTCCATGTGTGTGTGAGTGGTTAGATATATGTTTGAATACCTTAAGTTAGTGTCTAGAGTGTGGTTAGTGTTATATGTTAGATAGATTGTTTGATATGATAGTTAGAGTTAGTTAGTTAGATGTCTATCTATGTTAGAGTTAGATATCTTAGGATATAGATATCTAAGTTAGATATGTTAGAGTTAAGATACTTGGTATCTTGAGATACAAAGTAGTATCTTAGGATACTAAGGTAATGTGAGATATCTTAGGATATTGGTTTACCTTCACCAAGGTAATGGGGTTTACCCTATTACAAGGTAAGGTATTGAGTTACCTTCAAGGTAATGGGTTTACCTTCAAGGTAATGGGAATTACCTAAGGTAAGGGTAAGGTAATAGCAAGGTATTGGTAGGATACTAGGATAGATGGTTAGAGGCTAGTCTAAGGTTTATTTAGGATCTATTAGCCTAGGTTAGTGGGTTATCTACTAGCCTAAGGTAAATATTGCTAGGGTAAGGGTATTACCTAGTATCCAAGGTATTGGGATACCTTGATAGGTAATGGTTAGAATTAGGGTATTACATAGATGGATTGTATTAGGATATAGGCTAGTTTTGGTATCCTAGATTATATTATATTATCCCATGGGTAGTGTTAAAGTATATCTATAATGTTGAGTTGGTTATCTACCATTTTGGGGGAAAAGGATATAATGTATATGTATATATTAGAGTATTTAGGATAGTTAGTATCTTTGGATGAGTTAGCTAGTATCTTAGAATATCTAAGATAGTATCCTAGATAGATATGTTAGTATCTTGGATAGGTAATTAGATACCCTATGTATCCTAAACTAGAAGTTAGTATCTATGTTAGAGTGAGTATCCTATGTAAGTTGGTATCTTGGTTAGATGACTTGGGATAGCTAGTAGATGTTAGATAGTGGGTATGATAGTATCTTGAGGGTATCAAGAGAGTAGGATATTAGGATATGGTTAGAGTGGTATCTTGAGATACCCAAGTAGTATCTTGGGATATCTTAGATTTACCTTTTTCCTTAAGGTAATAATTTACCTTCAAGGCAAGGTATTGGTTTACCTAGGTAACTAGGGTTAGATATCTAAGTTATTGGTTCTAGTAGCTTGGGGGTATATAGATAGTTACTAGCTATCTAGGTATGGGTATTGGGTATTAAGGTATGTTTACCTAGATTAAGGTATTTGACTTCCAACCAAGGTTTGGTATTGGGATACCAATAAGACCAAGGTATATGGTATCTTGGTAGGTAATGGTTAGGAATATGATGCTTGACTTAGATTTGACCCTGTTTGACTAAGATTGACTATTTTGACTCAAAGTCAACTGTAAGTCAACATTAGACCTAGATTAGACTAGGATTTGATAAGAGTTGACTAGTTGATCAAAAGTCAATTGTGAGTCAACCATTGACCCAGTTTAACCTAGAATGGACTAGGAGTTGACCAGAGTTGCCAGTTGACCAAAAGTCAACTGTAGGTCAACCGTTGACCTCGATTGATCTAGTTTGACTTTGTTTGACATACCTTGACCTAGTTTGATTTTGTTTGACTTACCATGACTTAGTATGACTCTGCATGACCTAATGTGACCTAGTATAACTTAGTATGACTGAGTTTGACCTAGATTTGCATAGCATACACTAGAATATCATGCCATACACTGTTAAACCCTAATTAACTCATGTATATCTCATCTTAGGTCTGTGATATCACTCTGAGCATCGATTTTTATTGACGGCTCAGGACCACAGACGAGTACATTCTCTGATAGTTTTTATTGTCTTGATATCGCTATATCCGATTTAGTTGTAGTATTTACTTGATTCCCGACACGATAGTAGACGGACTAGTATATATCAGATCCTATCATGAGATATTATTTCTGGACTTTCCTGGTATATGGGTGCATTGTTCGATCTTATTTTATGTACCTGTATAGACACCGATTTAGGAGTAGACTGGCCCCCTCCTTTTGAATCCTGTGTCGTGACGTGTCATGTCCGAATTTGTTACTACTCGGGGATTTGGAGTTATAGTAGTAATATGATCAATATCTCTCCTGTATTACTGTTACTACTTGTGCATAGCTCCACCCTCACCACACGTAGGGTCTAGCCTGACCTGATACTACTTGGCATAGCTTTCCATTTTGGCCGGCCTGATCTCCAGGTTTATCTGTGCTTATTTTTGTGCATAGTCGGTCAAATGGAACAGCCTGATCCTGACCCAAGCCGATCACATAACGCTCTAATATCTCAAGGAACCGCTTATGTTTATATTATACATCAGATATTCCAGTACTGTTCTATATTCTAGTATTTCATACCCTGACATGATATCCAGGTTTACATATCCTGTTTATATTCCAGTCTTGATATTTCATCTTGTATTCCATTATAATTGTCTCTTATAGAATTTATCAAATCACATGGAACTGCTGTTAGCGTTTGTACTTGCTCATATCCTGACAGAATAACCCCGTTGATATTTACAGATGATATAGAGACTGACTGCTTGACCTTCTATGGGTTTGGCATAGACGGTGAGCACTATATGGACATCCCTGTGGAGCCGGTGCCTATTGAAGATGCACTGCCTGCTTAGATTAAGACTAGTTAGGCTTGACTGGACTGCGATCCAGCTAGTACTTGAGACTTGTAGTATACTTTATATTTGGGATCTTGTGTTATGTTTTGAACTCTAAACTTGTGTTGTGATCTTGCATCTATTTTGGTTTATCTTTCTATTATATCTTATCATATTCGTGCTATCTTCCTTAGATGTCTTGTGATTGAGTTATGACTTTATATACCTCCGTGCGGAGATAACAGGTTATATATTGTCTTGATGTTGTATATTGTAGATGACCTATACAGTGTTCTACCGTCGATTTTGCGGCGTAGGCTGGACGTACCACGTGCTCATGCCCCTAACCAAGGTGCGGGTCGTAACACTCACTATTCAACTCAGAGAAGTTGATTACGTGCTGTATGAGAAGGAACCTACTGTTCCAGAGACTTGATTTGCAGCCGCAATCTCTACGGCTACTAAGAACCAGGCCAAATGGAGAAGGGACATTCGCATTTGTAGGCTTATGATCCTAAATGCTACGGAAGACTCCCTTGCTGAATCATATTCAAAGAAGATTATTGCCAGAGAGATTTGGGAGTCTGTGGAGAAACTGTATAAGGATGATAAGAATTGTAGCAAGATATTTCTTATTGAGAAATATTACAAATGGTTGTTTGAGGACGAGAAGCCAATACTGCCGCAGGTGAAGGAGTTTCTGAAACTACGACAGAAGTTGGAAGATGAGGCGATGCCCCTCACGACAAGTTTGTTGTTGAAGGGATCATTTCGAAGCTCCCTGTTGGGTGGAGCAAGTTCTATGCAAACATGAATAGGAAGAAGTTGGAGATCACTCTCGACAATCTCTACAGGAAATCTACATTGAGGACCAGATAAGGGCCCAACTGAAGGTGGACGCACTGTCCAAGCAATTGGCAAACGTCAATCTGGTTCATACCAGGGAACCAAGGGGAAAGCATGCGACTTCCCACAGTAAGAAGGACCTAACAATTTGAACGTGAATGAGACTTCCTTCAAACAAAAAAAGGCAAAATCTCAGATGCCTTGTTTCAAGTGTGGCAAGAAGGGCTACTTCAAGAATGATACAAAGCAAAGACCAAGCAATCGAGCAAGGAGAGTCTAGCAAGGTATCTATGATCACTGATATTGTTGCTATGATTGCGTAGGTCGATGCAGTGGGGGCTGACTCTGACTGGTGGGTAGACACTGGAGCCCTTGCCATGTCTGCTCCAGCAAGAGTGGTTCACCACCTATACACCAACTTCTGAAGTGGTTATGATGGCGAACCAGGCACAAGCTGAAGTACTCATGATCAGGACGGTGGTTTTGAAGCTGACTTCAGGGAAGTCTATGATGCTTCAAGGTGTGAAGCATGTACCTGCTATCGCAAAGAACCTGATCTCGGGAGGCCTACTCTGCAATACAGCCCTCAGGATGGACATCAATGCTGGCCAGATGGTGATGTCTGTTAAAGGAACATATTTCGGGAAAGCTTTTTACCGAAGGAATGTTCAAATTCAGCTTGTAAATCGGTCCAATATAATTACTACAATCACTCCTTCTGCTTATACTCTTGAGTTATGGCATAATAGGCTATGACATGTTCATTGGAATAAACAAAATGTCTAGTCTAGGACTTATCTCCAAATGTGGGAGTAAGGTAGAGAAATGTGAAGTTTGTGCTCAAACAAATATCACAAGGAAACCCTTTCCTCGGGTTAATTGAAGTATAAATCTTTTGGAGTTGGTACACTCCAATATCTGTGACTTCAAACAATTCTCTACAAAGGCCGAGATAAAGTATTTCATAACCTTCATCGATGTCTTCTCAAGTAGCATTCACTACTGCTGAAAGCGAAAGACGAAGCATTCGAGAAGTTCAAGGAGTTCAGGGCCGAAGCTGAGACGGCAGACTGGACAACAACTCAAGAGAATAAGAAGTGATCGAGGTGGAGAGTACAGGTCTCAAGAATTTGCATCGTTCTGCAAAGAACATAGAATTATCAATAAGACTACGGCTCCGTACTCTCCTCAATCAAATGGAGTAGCAGAGAGGAAGAACATGTAGGAACGAAATCGTAAAGCAGATACTCTAGAGGGGGTGAATAGAGTTGGCAGTGGAATAATGCTAATTAAAAAAATGTTAGCAGCAAGATCACAGAATAATAATCACAACTAATAATGTAAAGGCAGATAGAAAGCAAACGCAAAGACAGCGATGTATACTGGTTTTCCTCTGTGAGGACTAATCAGTCGGTAGAACTCTTGCTACCAGTTGAATCTACTATTGGCAAAACCGTAAGTTTTCTTACGAAGTCCTTGTAACTTCTACAACGCGAGCTTTGATACGAAGAACTCGTCCAACTTCAATTGTGAAGAGTTGAATCTTTTATCAAGCCTTCTGATTACAATCACTCAGAAACTTCTAGACTGCACCGCACTGGCAAATCGAGTAGAGGATTATAATTGGCTTGGGATCTGAAAATAAAAGCCCGAGAAAACTCTTTTGAAGACTGAAAGCTTTTAGAAGAGAGAAGATTGAAAGTGAATGAGTGAGTTGAAATGATCGAAATCCTTCTCTATTTATAGGAATTCCAAAGATAAAATTCTGGCAGAATTTGGGCAGAATTCGGGCAGAACTCGATGAAAAAATCTCGGTCAAATCCGCAACTGCAGGAGGACCAAGTTCCAGAGAATTCAAAAAATCAAAACGGCCACTAACCGAACTCTGGCCGAACTCTGGCCGAGTTCTGTCAGGGTTAGGTTAGGTTTTTAAAAATAATTTTTGGGGATTTTTGAAAACCTTTTTAAAAATCTTTTTGAAGCTTTTGTTAATATGAAAATTTTTCAAAACTAAGGATATTTTAAAAAACATTTTGAAATTATTTTGGAATAGCCTATTTGCCAGTACGACTCGGTGTACAACGTATTCCTAGACTCAATAAAATAAAAAATATATTGCTTAAAGAAATACAGACTCGAACAGGCAAACATTGCTTCGGTCTTGAACTGAGTAGATAGTTGTTCTTGATCATGTCCAAGAGTCCGAGATATCCTGACTAGCTTCATGTATCCAGACAGAGTTTGATCAATTATTAAAATCAGTTTGACCATATGACCAATGGGCCAACAATCTCTCCCATTTTAATAATTGACAAACTATGAATGATATAACATCTTTGCTTGGAATAAAATCAAAAATAGTAAAATTGTTCATATTCCTGTATTTCTCAAAAAGAATGTTAGATCAATGTTAGATCCTATTTTCTCCCCCGTTGTCACTTAGCAAAATAATTACAAAAAAGAAAAACTCCCCCGCAATCAATGCATAAATAACAAACAGTGAAGAAACACAAAAAATAATCATGAGAAATGATAGAAATAGTAAGAAAAATAGAATGACAGATGGTAAAAAAAATAACATCACAGGCATGTATTTGTCTCAGGCAGTTTATAATAGAGAATTATTTCACAGCATTTTATAATAAAAGAGCAGATAAAGATGCTATAAATAGGTAAATAACCTGATGTGAAACATAAACTACGCATCTCATAAAGATAAAAAGATGTCCAAGAGACATAAAAATATCCAGTACAAGTCCTCAAAAGAAATACTGATAATAAATCTAAAGACTTGGAATGTCGGAGCATTTCCAAGTATACAGTAGATAACATCTAAGTCTAAAAAATCAGCTAACATATCACAACTCCTCCTCCTCCTCCTCATCATCATCATCAGCATGACCGGCATGTCCAGAAGGACCAGCTGCAGAGGTACCCGCTCCAGAAGGGTGAGGAGGAGCGCCGATGTAAAACTTACCGATATAGTATCGAGGAGCACGGTCAGAACGGTACCAATCATATGCGTTACCGGGCTGAAAGTAGGCAGAACAGCCTCATCCTCACAGCGGTAACCAGAGAAGGCTGGATCTCTAGGAATAGAACCGGCAGAATGTCCAGTCTAGGCGAATCGGAGATCAGCGAGAGAATTTGCTATCGCCTGATAATGAGTGATATCGTGGAACTCATGCTCGCGAGCCATATCATTCATCGAGATGTACAAATCCGAAAGGTGCTGGTGTATGCCCTCAAAGGTCATGGTATACTGCTGAGTAGGTGGAGGAGGTAGAGCAGTAGGAGGAGCAGTAGGAGGAGCAGTAGCAGTCATACTACGACGGGATAGTTTCAGAAACTTGGGCTCAGGGTCTTGAGTACAAGTTGACAAATCAATATCGAAACGCTGGAAGATGCGTGGGAGAATCATCGTATAAGAGAGATTTCTATCTCTTGTACGACAACGTCCCATCATCTAGATAATGGTCTTAGGGGCAGAAAAAGGTATCCCCTTAAGAATGTGATACATAGCAGATAATTTAAGAGATGTCACATCATCCTTTGAAGTAGACTTTGGAAGGAGAGTGGAGTAGATGATGCGGTGCAATTCATAATTAAACAAGTTCAAGTTGTTTGCCTTGAACTTTCCAGAGCAAACTCGATCAGGTGCACAGAGTTCAGCTTTAAAACTAGCAAGTGTCGTGCCGTCGGGGAAATCAAATTCAGTGATATCAACAAGCGGTTCACCTTCGTTGGGAATACCAAAGATTTCCGCTAAAAGGACATCATTGAAATTGATATCTAGTTCGCCAACACGAGTACTTATGTCAAACGTGTTTAATGATATGCAGTAGAAAGTCTAATGGCATTAGTTGCTACTGGGAAACAAAGTTTAACAAAATATTGTAACCCTAATGCCTCAAAATAAGGGTGTGTTCTGGAAATATAGTCCACTTGATGGGAGCGCCTGTGCATATGGATCTCATGGAAAAGTCTCCATACCACAGTAGGGCTTGATCTAGAGTTTGAAAATAAAACCCATCGAACGCGCCATCGCTCGATTGGACTGGCGAAAAGAGGGAATCCGTGGATGGATTCGAAGATGAACCTTCCTCACTAGGATTGGTCGTCTTCTTCCTCTTGAAGGGGTTAAATCCCTTAGGTGCCATTGTGCAATAAAGTAAAATGCACAAAATTAAAAGGAGGAGAAATATGAAGTTATACCTTTCAAAATTCGAGTATGTTGAAGAGGACAACGATCTCCGCACGAATCCAAGATTTGGATGGATTTCACCACGTAGATTGGAAGAGAAGGAGTGGTGAAGAACTAGGGTTTTAGAGCTTTTCGCGTGGCTGTTGTGCTGTGATGGTGGATTTTAGAAGCAATAAAGAAAACTCTCGGGTTCTGGTTATATAACCTGATACCTTCAACCGAACTCGGGCCGAATTCGGTCCGAAGTTTGGCCGTATTCGCCTGGGGTTTGGTTTGGAACACTTTCATTTTCATTCGCTCATTTCAAAGATTTAATTCAAAGATTAGTAATTTTGACATTCAATTAATATAATTAATGTTTATTTTATAAATTAAATTTCGTTACATAGCAACTGTTTCAGATTAGCTGTAGGAGTACTGTCCCAGCTGGCGGAGGTTCACCGGGGAACTCTTAAATACCGCTTTGCTTCAACCGTAGTTGTGGTGACAGACAGACCCTTTATTGGCTTGTCTCTAACACAGTTTTTGCGTATTGAAATATAATCATAAAACAAAATTAATTAACATTATTGACGTCCAAAATTCCTAATTCTCGACGTAAATAATTGAAATGATCTTCTGCTAAAGGCTTCGTGAAAATATCAGCTAATTGATTCTCAGTATCTATGTACACAAGGTCAATATCTCCATTTTGATAATGATCTCTAAGAAAATGATGTCGAATCTCGATATGCTTAGTACGAGAATGACATACTGGATTCTTAGTCAAATTAATAGTGCTCGTATTATCACAGAAAATGGAAATGTGTGTGTAAAATAAATCATAATCTTCTAAGGTTTCTTTTATCCACAAAATCTGAACACAACAACGTCCTGCGGCGATATACTCAGCCTCTGTTGTTGATAGGGCTACAGAATTTTGCTTTTTACTAAACCATGAGACTAAAGCCTTGCCTAAGAAATGACATGTGCCGCTGGTACTTTTTTATCAACTTTACATCCAGCAAAATCTGCATCCGAGTAACCAATAAGGTCAAAGGACTTAGTTTTGGGATACTATAAGCCAACAGAAGAAGTGCCCTTAAGGTATCGAAAGATACGCTTAACTGCGCACAGATGTGATTCCTTTGGATTAGCTTGAAAACGTGCACACCACACAAACATAATATCTGGACGACTAGCAGTTAATAAGTAAAAATCGATCATACCTCGATACTTACTGTGTCAACAGGCTTGCCTTGTTCATCAATATCAAGCTTTGTTGAAGTTGCCATCGGAGTATCGATAGGTTTGACATTGTCTAGATCAAACTTCTTTAGCAAATCTTTTGTGTACTTGGCTTGATTTAGAATGTCCCATTATCAGTTTGTTTGATTTGCAGTCCGAGAAAGAATTTCAGCTCTCCCATCATGCTCATCTCCAACTCATTCTGCATACACTTAGAGAATTCTTGACACAGAGATTCATCAGTAGATCCAAATATAATATCATCAACATAGACTTGTATTAAGAGAAGCTTGCTATTAAAAGACCTAATAAAAAGTGTAGTGTCAACCTTGCCTTCTGAAAAACCGTTGTCAAGTAGGAAAGAGCTTAGACGATCATACCAAGCATGAGGGTTTGTTTTAAACCGTATAAAGCTTTTTTCAACTTGAGAACATGATCAGGGTTTTTAAAATCTGTGAAACCTGTAGGTTGTGCTACAAAAACTTCTTCTTTTATAAAACCATTTAAAATGCACTCTTGACATCCATTTGAAATAATTTAAAATTATGAAAATATGCAAATGCACATAACATGCGAATGGATTCTAATCTCGCAACTGGGGCATAAGTCTCATCGTAGTCGATACCTTCTTTCTGATTGTATCCTTGAGCTACGAGTCGAGCCTTATTACGAGTCACTAAACCATTCTCGTTCAGTTTATTTCGGAACCCAACGGATGCAATGACCGGATGATCAATAGGCTTGGGAACAAGTTCCCAAACTTGATTCCGTTCAAATTGGTTTAATTCCTCTTGCATAGCATCTATCCAAAAACTATCACTACATGCTTCTCATCAATAGTTTTGGGTTTTAGCTGTGCAATGAATACAACACTAGAAATAATATCTCTACTGGATGCACGAGTACTTACACCTTTGGTAATATCACCAATTACCAAATTCTTTGGATGATCAGCCGTAAATTTTTATCTTTTTGGCAGACTCTGAAGGTAGCTGGTTCCTAGATCTTCTCTAGGAGGATCAGCTAGTGCCGAGCTTGGTTGAGAATCAGCTGTTGTTGAGCTTGGTACAGTTAGATCTTCGTCATTGTCATCGATAGTCATTTGATCAGTTCATCAAAAGTGACATTGATTGACTCTTCGATGATCATGGTTCATTTGTTGAAGACTCTGTATCCTTTGCTCTTGTCCGCATAACCTAAAAATATACCTTCATCGGCCTTTCGTCAAACTTTTCCAAATTGTCTTTTGTATTAAGAATAAAGCACTTACAACAAATATTCTAAAATATGAAACTGATGGAATTCTATCAAACCATAACTCAAATGGAGTATTCTTCGATTTGGGTCGAATTAGGACTCTATTGAGAACAAAATAAACTGTATTGACAGCTGCAGCCCAGAAATATTTGGGTAGACTAAACTGGTTTAACATTACTCTGGCCATTTCGGATAGAGTTCTGTTCTTACGTTCCACAATTCCATTTTGTTGTGGAGTCCTAGGGCAGGATAACTCGTGTACAAAACCGTGTGTCACAAATTTTCTTAAACTCTGCATTCTCGAATTTGCCACTATGATCGCTTCTAATACGAGTGATCATGTAACCTTTTTCATTCTGTACTTTTTGCAAAAGGCGATAAATTTGGATAATGCATCATTCTTCGTGTCAAGAAGTATACCCACGTGTATCTAGAGTAATCATCTACAATTACAAAGCATATAACTTACCTCCGAGGCTAGCAACTCTGCTAGGACCAAATAAGTACATATGTAGCAATTGTAGAGGTCTAGTAGTACATATTGCGTTTACTGACTTGAATGTGGATCTGGTAGCTTTATTCTTTTTACATTGGCTGCATACCGAATCCTTCTTGAATGTTATGTCCGGTAAACTGCGTAGTGGATAATCTTGAGATTGGTCCATATTTGCGTGACCGAGTCTCATATGCCACAAATGACTCTCATCACTTTAGCCATTAAGCATCTACCTGAAATGTTAGTTTCTTCTAACAAATAGAAAACATATATATTGTTTTCTCTGATACCTTCAAAGATAGTACTACCAGTTGAGCTATCAACTATAGTACATTGTCGTTGCCAAAGTTGATGCCATAACCATGATCAGCTAGATGACTTACGCTGAGTAGATTATGTTTCAACTCGGTAACCAGACAGACATCCTTAATCATAGGATACGAAAACTTACCAACATCACCGATACCAATGATATACCCTTTCAAGTTATTACCGAAGGAAACATAACCTTTCTTCTTCTTCTTCGACAGTATTGCAAATAATGTAGCGTCACCGGTCATATGCCGTGAACAACCGCCGTTGAGATCTATTTGCTTTTAGCATATGAAAGGTGTTCCACCTACAAACAATTTGTAGATGAAACTTTTGGTACCCATTTCTTGTAGGATCCTGAAATGTTAGCTTTTGGTATCCATGCATAAATATTTAAATCAACAAGCTTTCTGATTCTACATGCAGAAGAAATATGACCAATGTGGCCACAATAATGACATTGTGCATGTTTAGTATTGAAGGTGAGTGGTGTGCATGGTTGGTAGGTTTAGGTTTTCTAGTATAGAAGAAAGCATCCTATAATCCTGTTTGGGCTTAACCTTTTGGGGTAAAGGTTTGATAGGGTTGTAGGTCTGACAGTGTTTGGCTTGGAAATGTTCCGATTTTTCGGTAAGTGACACGTGTTAGGATAGAAAGCAGTAGTCTCAGGCTGTTTTCCTAACCTAATTTCCAATCTTTTGGAAGTGTCGTACAACTTAGTATAATCAGAAGTGAGTATTTCCATTCTGATTTGTGCACTTTGAAGACTTTTCTTCTCTTTAGAAAGTTCTTCTTTCAGTTGGTCATAACCTTGTCTTTCTCTTCAGATGACATGGTAGTCTCGTGTAATAAGAGCTTTAGAGGAAAGCCCACCAGACTCACTAACATTATTTCTGACCTCAGCTAGTAGGTCGGTAAGTCTTCCTATTTCACCTTGTACCCTTTGAGTACCTTCTTAGGTCTGATATTTGCTATGCAGTTTTTTGTAATCACTTATCAGTTCACTGAAGGCATCTCCTAATTGCTCAAAGGTGAAGTCATCATATGTATCAACTACAGGTTCAGTAGGTACCTGATCGGATGCCATAAAGTATACATTTGTAGCGTCTTCTAATTGTTCATCTTCTGAGTCGCTGGCTTCACTTTCATGCCATATGCTGGTGTTGGCATATCTCCGAGATGTTGATCTCTTCAGGTTCCCTTTTTCATACTTGTTGCTCTTTTTGCTTGATGATGAGTTTGTAGGACAATCCTTCTTCATGTGTCCCTTCTTCTTGCAGCCGTAGCAGATAGCATCATCTTGATACCAGTTGTTGCTGCTATTGTTTTCTTTGGCTTTCTTCTCATATCTCATGAATTTTTTGAATTTCCTTGCTAGGAGTGCTTGATCTTCAGCATCAGATTCACTGCTGTCTGAATCACCTTCAACAGCTTTTCTGTGCTGAGCCTTGAAAGCGATCGTCTTCTTCTTTGGTGCAGGCTCTTCAAAATCTTGTAGCTCCAGTTCATGAGTGAGTAGCTTACCCATGAGTACTTCAAGGGACATAGTTGTGAGGTCGTTCCCTTCAATGATTACAGTAGCCTTTGGAATCCAGTTCATTGTAAGTGCTTGCAGGAGTTTGCGAATCTTTACATGGTTTCTGTAATTTTTGCCTAGGGAGGACAAAGGATTTACAATATCCAAGAATCTTTCGAACATCTGAGTAACTGTTTCGTTGGACTTATCTTGAACACCTCATACTCTTGAGTAAGTCTGTTGACCTTTGATTCTTTGACTTGAGTCGTGCCTTCATATGTGACTTCAAGGAGCTTCCACACTTCATTAGCAGTTGTGCAGATAGATACCCTATTAACTTCAGTTCTGTCTAAAGCACAAAATAAAGCGTTAATAGCACGTGCGTCAAGACTGGCCTTTTTCTTTTCTTCCTCTGTATATCTGTTATGGGGTTTTTCAACTAAAACTCCATCAACATTTATACGAGATGGCTTTTGATAGCCATCTATAACAATAGACCATAAATCAAAGTCAAGTGATTTCAAAAAGAAACTCATCCATGTTTTCCAATAGGTATAATTCGTACCATCAAACAGTGGAGGTCTGTTTGTGGCCTGGCCTTCACTTGTAAATTTTACAGTTGTCATGTGTTGTGCTGTGATCTATATAACAATTAATTAAATGAATAAATAATTGCAATATTACCTTGCTTTACCTGTAACACTCGCTCTGATACCAATTGTAGGAACAAAATAGTAAACCAGAATACTCTAGAGGGGGGTGAATAGAGTTGGCAGCGGAATAATACTAATTAAAAAATATTAGCAGCAAGATCACAGAATAATAATCACAACTAAATAACGTAAAGGCAGAGATAAGAAAGCAAACGCAAAGACAACGATGTATACTGGTTTCCCTCTGTAGAGGACTAATCCAGTCGGTAGAACTCTTGCTACCAGTTGAATCCACTATTGGCAAAACCACAAGTTTTCTTACGAAGTCCTTGCAACATCTACAACGCGAGCTTTGATACGAAGAACTCATCCAACTTCAATTGTGAAGAGTTGAATCTTCTATCAAGCCTTTTGATTACAATCACTCAGAAACTTCTAGACCGTACCGCACTGGCAAATCGACTAGAGGATTGTAATTGGCTTGAGATCTGAAAATAAAAGCTCGAGAAAACTCTTTGGAAGACTGAAAGCTTTTTAGAAGAGAGAAGATTGAAAGTGAATGAGTGAGTTGAAATGATCGAAATCCTTCTCTATTTATAGGAATCCTAAAGACAGAATTCTGGCAGAATTCGGGCAGAATTCGGGCAGAATTCGATGAGAAAATTTCGATCAAATCCGCAACTGCAGAAGGACCAAGTTACAGAGAATTCAAAAAATCAAAACGGCCACTAACCGAACTCTGGCCGAACTCTGGCCGAGTTCTGTCAGGGTTAGGTTAGGTTTTTAAAAATAGTTTTTGGGGATTTTTGAAAATATTTTTGAAGATTTTGTTAATATGAATGTTTTTCAAAACTAAGGATATTTTAAAAGCATTTTGAAATTATTTTGGAATAGCCTATTTTCCAGTACGACTCGGTGTACAACGTATTCCTAGACTCAATAAAATAAAAAAATACATTGCTCAAAGAAATACAGACTCGAACAGGCAAACATTGCTTCGGTCTTGAACTGAGTAGATAGTTGTTCTTGATCATGTCCAAGAGTCCGAGATATCCTGACTAGCTTCATATATCCAGAAAGAGTTTGATCAATTATTAAAATCAGTTTGACCATATGACCAATGGGCCAACAGAACAGAATGTTGACAGAAATGATTAACTCAATGTTGTTGACTGCAGGTCTTCTAAAGTGCTACTAGGGAGAAGCTGCATTGACGGACACTTTTATTCTAAATAGAGTGTCTCATACAACTTCAGACATTACTCCTCATGAACTCTGGTTCAAGGTCAGACCTAACTTGAATGCCAATTGAGTGTGGGGTGTCTGGCATATGTCAAGCTTCCAGATCTAAAGATTCAGGAGCTTGGGACAAGGACTACAAAGACGATCTTCTTGAGTTATGCCGAGAAGAGTGATGCTCGAAGATTTCTTGATATTGAGTCAAATTATACCATTGAATCTTACGACGAAGAATATTTTGAAGACAAATTTACAAGACACAAGAATATTATTTTGCGGATATTCCGAAGAACAATGAGGGTGTGCAGGAAACTGAAGTCTTCAATGAGGATATAGTCCAAGAAGATGTTGTTATTGAAACAACGGTTAAACCAGAACTCGCTGAGCCGTCGGCGAAGCATGTGAAGAGGCCGAAGGACTTTGGAAATGACTTTGTCACCTATCATGTGGAAGCAGATCCACTTACCTTTGTTGAGGCGATGAAGAGCAAAGATGCAGTTTTTTGGAAGAAGGCGATTGACAATGGAATTGATTCCATCACCTCAAGTAACACTTGGGTGTTGGTTGATCTTCCTGAAGTAGCTAAACTCATCGGATGCAAATGAATCTTCAAGAAGAAGATGAAAGCGAAACTATTGACAAGTTTAAGGCTAGGTTGGTAGCCAAGAGGTTTTTTCAGAAGCAGGAGATCAACTACTTTGATACGTTTGCTCCAGTAGCCCGGATGACCACTATCAGAATGTTGATTGCTCTCGTAGTGATACATAAGATGGATGTGAAAACTGCTTTCCTAAATGACAACCTGACCGAAGAGATTTACATTCAATAGCCAGAGGGATTTGTCGTCAAGGGTCTTGAAGACAAAGTCTGCAAGTTGGTGAAATCCTTGTACAGTCTTAAACATGCTCACAAGATGTGGCATAAGAAATTTGACAAGGTTATAGGGTCAAATGCCTACATGGTCAGCGAGACGGAAAAGTGTATTTACACAAAGTTTGCTGATAGAAGAGGTGTGATCATTTATCTGTACATGGACGACATACTGATCCTAGGTACAGATATGGACTGTGTTACGGAGATAAAGAAGTTCATCTCGAGTAAGTTCAGCATAAAGGACTTGAGGGAAGCTGATGTGATCTTAGGGATCAAGATCATCCGAACAAACACTGACTAGCGTTGTCACAGTCTCATTATATTGAGAAGAATATCACACGCTATAGGTATCAGGATCTTCCAGGGATCGATATGCCTTACAGGTGTGATATGAAACTAAAGCCTAATTCAAGGAAAAGCGTCAGGCAGCTGGAGTATACGAGCGTAATCGGGAGTTTGATGTATGCTACTACTGCCATGAGGACTTATATTGCTTTCGTCGTGGGAATGCTGAGTCGTTTCACGAGCAACCCAGGCATTGAGCACAGGAAAGATGTGAAACGGGATATGAGATATCTTAAGAAAACTCAGATATATGCACTACACTACAACGAAGATCTGTCGGTAGTGGAAGGCTTCAGTTATGCCAGCTGGTGCTCAGAGGTGGAGAGCGAGAGGTCCACAGGTGGATTTATTTTCACAAAGGATGGAGCTGCTATATCGTGGAAGTCAAAGAAGCAGACTATGCTCTCGCGGTCATCCATGGAATCTGAGTTCTTTGCACTTGATACCGCAGCTGAGGAAGCAGAATGGCTTCGGAAGCTCATGTATGATCTTTCAGTGGTTGGTGCACAGATACGGCGATATCGATATAATGCGACAATCAGGCGACTACGGCGGTGGCATCAAATGACTTCTTCAACAGAAAGAAGATGAATGCACGGTTGAAGCACATAACAGTACACGATCTTATCAAGAGAGGTGTAATTGCAGTAATTGATGTTCGGAGTCAGAAAAACTTGACGGATCCGTTCACCAAGGGCCTCAAGCGCCAGCTGGTCGATGACAGCAAGTAAAATGGGCTTGAAGGCATTCTGATATTGTGTTATTGTATTCCTACCATAAAGTTTTATGCTATTAGTTTAAAGAGAAATCTATTAGGCATCTAGCTTTTGGTTCAAGAGAGGACCATTAACCGGAAGAATATCAGGAATGGTGGGTACATGTCCTATAGGGCGTAGAGAGGTTACGGACCTACAACCACTGTTGTCTACTATTGTTTTCTCTAGAAAATGGTTCTTGTGGGAAGGTTGGCTTAAATACCTTAATGAGTTCTCAGGCAGAGTGAATGCCTAGTATGCTTTACAGAAAGTACGGTAGCGCAGCACTACAAGGAGTAAAACTCCATGCTACAGTGGGGTGACTCCACCATGAGGTTCCCGAAAGGGGTAATGCCTCAACTTTGTGAGCCAAGTCATAGTAGCAAAGCACGACAAATAGGCAGGTAGCCTAATGTTGTATGTTGAATTAAAGAGGGGTGTAGTCAGCACTACAAAGGTATCTGGATAGGGGTAAAGCCTCGGCCTTGCAAGCCATGTCGTTGCGGCATAACACTGCAAGGGAGCCTAAGGCTTTATGCTGGGTAGTATAGCACTACAAAGAGGAGGTGACCTCATGCTACAGTAGTATGACACTACGATGAGGTTCCGGTAGGGGTAATACCTCGACTTTAGGCCATGTCACAGCGGCGTAGCATCGCAAGGGAAGCACAAAGCGCTTCATGCCATGTCTCTTTAATAAAGAACTCACCTATAGTGCATAGAAAGAGATATCAGGACGTCTCTTGAGGGTAAACTTGTAGACGTCCAAAATTATACACTGAAACCAGGCTGGCACCGGGCCTCTAATGTGTAGCCAGAAATACATGTAACTACATTATGTGTGTGGAAAGAATTTCAACTATGGTGCAGAATTCAAGGCTTAGTCCATTCTTGTATTATAGTCTGTTGTTTGATCCATATAGGAAGATTGTAAGCCCCCTGAATTTCAGGGTTTATTTTTATTTTTCTTAATGAATTATTTTCGATAAATATTTTATTATTTAATTGTTTTTGATCATTAATGTACCTTTCTATGACTTTAATTTCTGGAGCGTCAGGGATACCAATCTCTGTAAACTCTCTTCACGAGTTTTGTTGTAGACAAGATATCTTCGTTTTGATATATCATGTCCCACTTGAACTCGTTCCCTTGTGCTCTTTTTGTATCGCGCAAGTTCGGGTCAACTTAGACCAATTAATCGTTGAATAATTATTCCAACTTTTATTTTTGATCTTCGTTTGCACGTTACCGTGACTTTTAATTTAGGAGCACCAGACCAGTCATTTTCTCAGAACCAACTCCTCATGATGATCTACTCGAGACGCTCTTCACCCATGACCTTTGTGTCCCACTCAGACATTTTTTGTGCTTCATTTCTTCGCACAACTTTCGGGTCAATTTAGGCTGATTTATTTTCTACCGTGAAACCTGATTTAATTTCCAATTTAATTTCGGAACCTGACATCGATCCACCCTAGTCGACCCAAAGTATGGACGTGGCCCACGTGAAGCCTACTACCCACATAAAACTTGTGTCACATTAATTTAAGTTCACGTATGTTACTTAATTACCCATGATTTTAAATACCCAATTTATTCGATTATGCACCCTGTCCGATTTTGACCCAACCCGGCTCGACCGAACCCGAACCCAAGCTCCATATTGTTCTCCATGACTGCCCAATACCCCACACAATATTTCTTCTTTTTCCTATTTTGAAAATATCATCTCTCTACTTTTCAAATATCCCACATATTTATAATATAATATAATATATATATATATATATAATATATATATATATAATATATATATAAATAAATATCTCCCTTTCTCTCTCCTCCTTAAAACACTCACACAAACACACCTACACCCCCTCACCTCACAGCACTCCCTCACCCCCTTGGCCGACCTACTTTTCCCCTCTCTCTCTCTCACTAAAATATCTCTCTCTCTTTACAATATCATACATATATATATATATATATATATAGATATATATATATATATATACACACTCTCTCTCTCCCATTAAAACACCAACACACACCTCACTCCCCATCACCATACCAGCCGAATACCCCCTATTCATAGTCGACTCCTTTTTTTCCCTCTCTCTTTATTCACACACACACTCTCTCTTTTATTTTATCACACCTACACACACTTATAACATGCATCTCTCTCTACCTCTTTCTTTACACTACACAACACCACCATATCACCCTTCCTCCCCATGGCCGACCCCCCTCCCGAGCTCACCCTCACGTACACCACCATACCACATCCATGCACCACCTCCACCAACACCACCGCACAGTCGCCCCCGCCGTGCCCGCTGCTGCACCACCGCCGCCCTGCCTGGCCGGCCGCAGTAGCAGCTGTGCCAGCGGCAGCAGCCGCGGCATGCACGCGCGCGCGCACGCCCGCTGCCGCGAGGCCGTACGCCACCCCGTGGCCGGCCTACCACCGCGAGGCCGTACGCCACCCCGTGGCCGGCCCACCATCGAGAGGACCCCCCTGGCCGCGTGCGCACCCCCGGCGACCACCCCGAGTCCACCGCTACCTTCCCCAATGAGCCAAATAGGCGATTCGTGCATTTACATCGAAATCCCGCCGTGACGCGCGATTTCAACTTCAGAATTCACGTCTCGAGACAGCGACTTCGCACAGATTTTTTAGTCAATCCGACCGTTGGATCGGCGATCTCCTTGTTGCATCGCAATCTCGATATATAGCACTCCATTTTCCTCAATATCCGTCCGTTAATTTCGGCGTTTGATAGATCAAAACTGGCCACCAAGTTGACGTTTTAAATTGAACTATTTTTGGACAGCTTCGTGGCCGACTTCGCCAGCTCGTAACTCCGCCGTCGCAGCTCTGGTTGACGTACTACCAGTTCCTGTGCACAGCTGGTATACCATCTTCCTATATTCTTTAGGTTTCGTTTCATTATAAGCACGTTCGGTTGGTCGAATTTGACGCCAAAGTTAGCCGTCCGAATTCTTTAATTTGCACTTGTTAAATTTTATTTTTGAACCCGGGACTCCGGATTCAATTTCTGACACCACCAGTAGACTCGTGGTATTGTTCTGGCATATTTTCATATAAATTTGCTTGATTTGGAGAACGTGGGCCCTGGCACGTATTTCGGTGCAAAGCGGGTTCCACTTTTCGAGTCAACAGGTCACTTTGAGATCGGCTCATCGAAATCCAATTCCGGATATACCGTTGAGTTAGTTCGTATCATCATTCTGAACTCGTTGACATATAATTTGCTGAGTTTTGAAGATGTTTGCTCCGGCACGCATTTCAGTGCAAACCGGATACCAAGTATCCGCGTCAACGTATCATTTTGAGATCGGCACATCGGAATCCTATTTCGGACATACCGTTGGGTTCCTATCATCATTCTGAATTCGTAGACATATAATTTGTTAGGTTTTGTAGACTTCTATTCTGACACGTTTTTCGGTGCAAGTGTGTGTCCAACGGCGGACATCATTTGACCAAAAATTACCGTTTTGCCCCTGTGTCTAAATTGGACTTATGGGTAGGCTATTCTAGCTAATTTGACCGTTCTGGACACGTTGGTGATATTTATTTTATCATTCGATAACATCTGTAGATTTTGCTTTGTATTATCCTTAATTTGTAATTAATTATTTTTCCAGAAATTGTTACTTTCTGTTTTTTTGATTTTTATATATATTTTAATTGCTGTAAAAATCTGAGAAAATTGTATTTAAATACTATATTAATTTAGCTAATTTACTATAATTTTTTTAGCATTTAATAAGTACTTTTGGTATTTTATAAAAATAGGAAAACAGAACTCATTTTCAGGATACTTATGTTTGCTGATTTTTAATAATAGTTATGAGGGTTTATAAATTCTAGAAAAAAGTATAAATTTCTATAATTAATAAGGATCATTTTGGTACTTTACTTTATATAATTGAGCTTTTTGTCTATCTCAAAATTATTGGAACTTAGTGTACAGTTTGATTTATTATAGAGTAATTATGACTTGCAAGTTTTGAGTTGTTTTGAGTTATTAGTATTGGACCTCACCCTACACTAGTGTAAAGACCCTAGAAAATTAGTTTGGATATAGTGTCACCCCACAGTGGACTTTTATGCTAGGTCTCCACTTAGTTAGTGTCCAGTTAGGAATCGTGTCTCACCACAGTATAATATTGAACATAGCTTAGAACTGAGTTTGTATATCATTATTGACAGGACACCGGACATCTATATCTTTATACTAGTATTCTTGCTTTGCTCGAGGCAAGTACATCTACAAACTCATTTACTATCTTTTAATGCTAGAACATGTATTAACCCTGTTAAAATACTGATCCTTGAGGTAGCAAGTTAAATCTTCACATGTTGTATTACTTTCAGTACCTGCCATGCTTAGGACAGTTCTTATATCTTCACATGCTTCTCACTGGTTCTCAGTACATATTTTACTATGCTTTATACTGCTATCAGTACCTACCATGTTTTATACCGATCCCAGTATCTCTCACATGTTCTACATCATTCTTGTATCTCTCACATGTTATATATGGGTTATGGGGAAACTGACAGTTGAGTACGTGATCATGCCCCCCCTATAGTAGCGAGCGAGGTCGCATTTTATATGCATACCTTGCCACAGGCCATTATCCCGCATTTCTGTACAGATGTACACCTATGCTTGTTGACTTGTACGTGTATACATTTTATTTACATGTACCTCAGTACATTGTACACCTATTGACCGATCACGTACCTGCTACAGTTTTAAACATTACATATGCATATGTCTCTATGACATATGTGTCTTTGCCATGATAGACTATGAGATGCCATGTTCCCATGTTACTATGATACTATGATCCCAGTTGTACCATGAGGCCATGTTCCCAAGTATTTCCTGTTTTATAGACTTATCACACCATGTTCTTGTTGTACACCTCTTTCATTATATTCAGTACTTTAGTTGTAGAGGTTGTACTTGCTCCCGTCCTGACAGGATAACGTTGTAGGTATACTTTTCGAGGAGAAAATGCTATGTGTTACATATTATGACACTGATTTTGAGGACCTGGCCTTTGCTCCAGTAGAGGCCCCAGTAGAGGCCCCAGCAGGAAACCTTGCTTAGTTATCTTTCTTGTGTTTTGAGACTTAGATTTTGGTCTGTAGTTATATTTGGATACTGGACTTTGTCTCCAGTTAGATACTTTGGAAGTGTATTATTAAGTCTGTGCTTGTTTACCTTCGCTTATAGATGCTGTGTTGTGATGAACTTTAAATATGATTTTAGAACTGTTAGCTGCTTAGATCCTTTATTGTCTATTCTTAGAACAGCTTACTACGCTTTGACCAAGCGTAGGTTGGATATGGCTCGGCCCGGCCCAACAATTTGGGTAACGGGTCGTGACAAAGATTAAAGTCGTCAGTGACATCTCTTCTAATGCATGATGGACAGTTACTGTGGGGAACACTCAAACCCATATATAGAGATATGTGGGGGATTGTTAGGATTTTGGCCTTTGTATTAGAAATTTTAGTCCAACATCAGTTAGGCCAAAAGAATGTATCTCTATATATAAGCTATGCTTGTTTATAGGTGCACAAGTGGTGTGGAGGTGCACATGGGTATGCCATATGGGGGTATTTTCTAGTAAAAAAGGTCAAATCAACAATAAAGAATTCATGCTTTTTGCTCTTGGGAATTAATTTCCAATGGAGCAAAGCTCCGTAGGGGCTTAGCGACTCGGACTCGGGCTTATGGCTCATAAGGAGTAATATGGCATTTTGTTGGCATACTTTGCACTTAGCACGTCAGCATCGTCGCTAGGTGCATAGTGCACTTAAGTAATGCTCGTTGCGCAAGCCACTTGTACAGCCGATCTCGCTGCCAGATGGCACGACCAATTGGTGCGGCCAAGTGGTGCTCTTAGTTGTGCGGCCCAGTGGCACGCCAGTGGGCACTGCCTATTGGCACGCGGTTGGCGTAGGTTGCGCAGGTGGCACTGTGCATACGGTGTGCAAGGTGCGCATGGTGCGTACGGTGCACAATTTGTGCGGGTGGCACAAGTGGCACACGCTGTGCGCCTGTTGACTCAGATCTTGTTTGTGCATGATTTGAGCGATTATAGCACGTTCGGAGCAAATTTTTCTACGTCCCGAACGTTCTGCTAACTGGACAGTTACAGCACGGGCCTATATAAGGTCTCTTTTCTTTCACAGTGTATAGAGATAAGAACAAGACAGTGTTTAGAATTACTTACAAATTACCACAGACTTTGAGAGAGAAGAGAAGCGTTGCACCAGCCTTACCAAGCACAGGAGTCCGCTGCCATCCGAGGAGTCAGAAGAGCGGAGTGTTCCAAAGTTCTTCGTCGATCTTGCTGGTTCCTGGAAGCTGTTTGTGTGGTGCGAATTAAGCTTTGAGCAATGGTGATCATTCAC
Organism: Iris pallida; assembly: GCA_029216955.1. Taxonomy (NCBI): domain Eukaryota; kingdom Viridiplantae; phylum Streptophyta; class Magnoliopsida; order Asparagales; family Iridaceae; genus Iris; species Iris pallida. Next base: position 49,381 of record JANAVB010035495.1, read on the forward strand.
CCCAGCAGGATGTTCTTCCATCCATCGCCTGTCATTGCTGCTGCTGCTAGCAATTCGATTGGATACTTCTTTTTAGAAGTACTACTCTCGATTGCTGCTATAACGAAATCTTTTTAGATTTTCATTATCCAGAATCCTCCAAGGATCTTTATCAAGCACCTTCTTTGAAGTGTTGCTAGAAACGTTGTTTTTACAATCGTTTTATTTTCTCAGTTTTCATCGAAAATTGTGTCCCGGGACTAACACTTGAAAGTAGAGAGCATCAGCCGGCTTTATTGGTATCGTCAATGGAGCAAAATGATTGCACGATGATGACGACTCTATTGAAACACTTTCACGAATCTCTGTACTTATTGTAGTTGAGTTTCTTTTTTATGAAGCTCAATGAAGATTCTATAAATTTTTTGTCTATATTGATACAAAAAGTTTTTTTTCCTTTCAATCATTCTTTTGTTGAAAACAAATGTTAACTATGTTGGGGACTTCCTTCTTCATCGATGATATGGTTGTGGGCCTTGTAGCACAATTATCTTATCAAATACTAATCTAAATATTAATTTAAGTTCAAATCAGGTTAATAAATATTTGATAATATTCAATAATACAACAACTACATACTT
>JANAVB010035495.1:55000-60198 GCA_029216955.1 Iris pallida
GAATTTGACCGAAAAAAAGGTCGTACCATATATTGGGTTATGGACCCTTAATCGAATATTCGGACCAAATCGATACAATACGCCAACATACACAACTCTTGTCAAATTGACCCTAGGCATAGATAGAGCCTTACTTTTTGGCTGAGGTCGTACTGACCTACACTTCTAGTGTGGACTATCAATTCTATCAATGTTGTGTTTGTTGGTGTTTTTTGCCTTTGGACTAGAAAAGATAGTCCACATCGGCTACACCAAATGGTGAGTATCTCAATATAATGCATTGCTTGTGTTGAGGTGTGCACATGAGGTGTAGTGGGGCACAAGTTTGTGCCATGTGGGAGTATTTTCCTAGAAGGAAAAAAGGATTAAATCCAACAAGGATGCAAGTTGATTTTTGTTGTGCGGACTCGGACACGGACTCCAGGATGTCTCGTACATGTACGGGAGTGTTCGGAGGGTAGGCGTGGACTGGCACACTTCTATGCTGATTGTGGGATGATCTAAAATATCAAACTCTATTTTTGAGTATTGTTATTTTAGTCCACATCGGATAGGAGAAGAGGTGAAGTCTCAACTCTACTCTATAAATAGAGCCCCTTGGCCTCCTTTGAAAGATGCACCAAGAAGAGAGTTAAGGGAGTCTGTTAATTCCAGGAAGCCCGTTCAAGTTTCAAATATTGACTTACGAGAGTTCCAGAAGTTCTTCGTGAACGTGCTGGTTCCTGGAAGCAGATCGTGTTGGGGCGAATCTTGCTTTGAGCAACGGTGATCTTAATCACCCCAGCAAGAACCTTTCTTCTTTCTTCTTTCTTCTCCTTCATCTGAGTTGTAACTCAGTTCTGTCCGTCTGCAATTGCGATTGCAAGGAAGAACGTGAGATTTATTTTCTGAACTTAGTTCTGTCCTTCAGCAACTGCAATTGCGAGGAAGAACGTGAGATTTTCTTTCTGATTATTGTTGCTTTTGTAATCAGATTTATATTATAGTGTTCCTCTTGGATCTCGAGAATAATCAGAAGGTCGTTTGTTGAACCTCTGATCTCGACATCGAGTCTACCATCTTTGATCAAGCCCGGGACTAACAATCTCAAAGCAAGATCCTTGTAGATGGAGAACTCTCGTGCTTCTCTCATCGATACCAGCTTTAACAAGTTGGAGAAATTTGACGGAGAACATTTCCAAATCTGGAAGAGGAAGGTCACCCTTAATCTTCAACTCGTGGACGTAGACCATGTGTTGATTGAGGATGAATCGATAATTCCAGAAGGAGGAACTATCGATGCTATTGCTTTTGCACTCGTCAAGCAGAGCAAATGGAATAGAGAAAACAGCATATGTAAACTGCTGATTCTCAATTCTATGGAAGACTCTCTGGCAGAGTCATATTCCAAGAAGGTGAAGGCCAAAGAGATCTGAGATTCTTTGGGTAAGCTATATGAAGATGATAAGAACAGGTCCAAAATCTTCATCGTCGAGAAGTACCATAGGTGGCTCTTCGAAGACGAGATGACGATGCTACCTCAAGCGAAGGAATTCCTGAAGTTGCGCCAGAAGTTAGATGATGAGAATGCCCCTCGTCGACAAGTTTGTCGTTGGAGGGATAGTCTCGAAACTTCCTGCTGGTTGGAGCAACTTCTATGTTAGAATGCATCGAAAGAAGCTGGACGTTAGCTTGGAAGATCTTCTATAAGAGGTCCACGTTGAGGACAAAATGCGATCTCAACAGAAGATGGACTCTCTGTCCAAAGAACTGGCTATGGCCAACTTGGTGCAGACAAGAGAGTTCAAGGGGAAGCAGGTGGCTTCTCATCACAAGAAGAAGGACTCCACTAATCTAAAAGTGAACGGTCCTTCGTTCAAGCAACAGAAGTCCAAGTCCCACGTGACTTGCTTTAACTGTGACAAGAATGGCCACTACATGAGTGAATACAAATCCAAGCCCAAACCAAAATAGCAGGTATAGCTAAACTTGGTTATTTTGATTACTTAATTTGGTTGCTATTGTTGCACAGGTTGAGTTATCTAGCGTGGTAGCTAACTAGTGGTCTGACACTAGTGCATCTGACCACGTGTGCTCTCAAAGGCTAGCTGTTCACCAAGGACGAGTAATGTTATGACGAAGGTCTTAATGGCGAACAATATCTAGCAGAAGTTCTGAAGATCGAGACAGTGGTTATTAACCACCGACAAGGACACTGGAATACATGTTGCACGTACCAGAGATTTTTCGGCGATCTGATCTCAGAAAGTCTGTTATTTGATACAAACTTGAAAGATGGACATTCGTACTAGCCAGATGGTAATTTCTTGGCGAGGAACATGCTTCGAAAAGATGTTGGTGCTGAAGGAATGTTCGAACTTCTGCTGATGGTTGAGTGGACTGAGAGTTGTTCTATGACAGAAGTAGACTCAAGCTGTCCTACCGGGACCTTATCTTCGGAATGTGGAGGTAAGGAGGTGGAGGAGTTTAAGGTCTGTACAGATACAAGACTGTTGGGAAGCTGCTCAGACGATTGAACTAAAGTACTGATCATCTGGAGTTAGTACACTCAGATATCTGTAACTTTATCAATTCTCCACAGAGGCCGGTTCGAAGTGTTTTTCAAAGTGCACGTTCGTATGACTTCTCAAGTAGAAGGATGCAGCATTCGAGTAGTTCAGAGACTTCAGGACTGAAGCTGAACGTTAAACCGATTTACAACTACTCAGAAGTGATCGAGTAGAGGTCTCATGAATTTGCATCGTTCTGCAAAGAACATGGAATCATCAATGAGACTAATGCTTCGTATTCTCCTCAATCTAACGGGATAGCGAAGAGGAAGAACAGAACGTTGACAGAAATGATGAACTCAATGCTGCTAACTATGGGTCTTCCTAAATGCTAATGGGGAGAAGCTGCATGGACGACCAATTTTATTCTAAATAGAGTATCGTATGCAACTTCGGACGTAACTCCTCATGAACACTGGTTCAAAGTCAGACATAACTTGAATGTCATTCGAGTGTGGGGGTCTCTGGCTTATGTGAAGCTCCCAGATCTGAAGATTCAAAAGCTGGAGACTAGGACTAAATGATCTTCTTGGGGTATGCCGAGAAGAGTGATGCTCGAAGATTTTTGATATTGAGTCAAATCATATCATCGAATCTCGTGAAGACAATTTGCAAGGCAGAAGAATATTGTTCTTACGGATAAACCGGAGAACAATATGGGTGCACAAGAAACTAAAGTTTTCAATAAAGAAGTAGTCCAAGAAGATATTGTTGTTGAAACAACGGTTGAACCAGAACTCGCTGAGCCGTCGTCGAAGCGAGCGAGGAGACCGAAAAACTTCGGAGATGACTTCATCACCTATCATGTGGAAGCAGATCCGCTTACCTATGATGAGGCGATGAAGACCAGAGATGATGTTTTCTGGAAGGAGGCAGTGAATGACGAGTTTGACTCTATCACCTCCAATAACACATAGGTGTTGGTAGATCTACCTGAAGGAAAAAGTCCATCGGATATAAATAGATATTCAAGAAGAAGATGAAGGCAGATGGAACTATTGACAAGTTCAAGGCCAGGCTGGTAGCCAAGGGATTTTCTCAGAAACAGGGGATAGACTACTTTGACACGTACGCTCCAGTAGCTCGGATGACCACCATCAGGATGTTAATCGCTCTAGCAGCTATACATAAGTTGGTGATACATCAGATGGATGTAAAGACAGCATTTCTGAATGGAGAACTGACCGAAGAGATTTACATGCAACAGCCAGATGGATTTGTCGTCAAAGGTCTTGAAGACAAAGTCTGCAAGTTGATAAAATCTCTGTACGGTTTAAAGCAACCTCCCAAAATATGGCATGAGAAGTTTAACAAAGTCATAAGGTCAAATGGCTATAGGGTCAGTGAAACAGACAAGTGCGTCTATTCGATGTTTGCTGATGGAAGAGGAGTCATCGTTTGTCTATACGTGGACGACATGCTAATCCTAGGTACGGATATAGGCTGTGTCACAGAGACAAAGAAGTTTCTCTCAACCAAGTTCAGTATGAAGGACTTGGGGGATGCAGATGTCATCTTAGACATAAAAATCATCCGGACAGACACTGGAGTAGCGCTGTCACAATCTCACTACATTGAGAAGATGCTCACACGCTATGGGTATAAAGATCTTCCAGGGATCGATACGCCATACATGTGATCAGAAGCTGAAGCCAAACTCGAGGAAAAGCGTCAGGCAGCTGGAGTATTCTAGCGTTATCGAAAGTTTGATGTACGCAACAACTGCCATAAGGCCTGACATAGCTTTCGCCGTGGGAATGCTGAGTCGGTTCACAAGCAACCCAGGGGTTGAGCACTCGAAAGCTGTGAAGCGGGTGATGAAATATCTCAAGAAGACTCAGACATATGCACTGCACTACAACGGGTATCCGACAGTAGTGAAAGGCTTCAGTGATGCTAGCTGGTATTCAGAGTGGAAGCGAGAGATCCACAGGTGGATATGTCTTTTCCTTGGGTAGAGCTGCTATATCGTGGAAGTCGAAGAAGCAGACTATACTCTCTCGTTCCTCCATGGAATCTGAATTCTTTGTACTTGATACCGCAGCGGAGGAAGCAGAATGGCTTCGGGAGCTCATGTATGATCTTTCAGTAGTTGGGGCATAAATACCGGGGATACCGATATATTGCGACAACCAGGCGACTGCTGCGATGACATCAAAACCTCTTCAACGGGAAGAAGAGGACTGTGCGGTTAAAGCACATGACAATACACGATCTCATCAAGAGGGGTGTTATTGCAGTGATTGATGTTCGGAGTCAGGAGAACCTGGCGAATCCGTTCACCAAGGGCCTCAAGCGCCAGCTGGTCGTGACACAGCTTGTAAAATAGGCTTGAAGGCATTCTGATATTGTGTTATTACAATCCTACCATAAAGTTTTATGCTATTAGTTCAAAGAGAAATCTACTAGGCATCTAGCTTTTGGTTCAAGGGAGGACATTAACCAGAAGAATATCAGGAACGGTGGGTACTTGTCCTCTGTGACATGGAGAGATTACGGACCTACAACCATTATTGTCTACTGTTATTTTCTGCAGAAAACGGATCCTGTGGGAAAGGTTGGCTTAAATGCTTTAATGAGTTCTCAGGCAGAGTGAATGCCTGGAGTGCTTTACAGGAAGCACGGTAGCACAGCACACAAGGAGTGTAA
>JANAVB010035496.1:0-63215 GCA_029216955.1 Iris pallida
AAGTTATGCTTGTTTTTGTGCTTTACCTTACTTGTTAAAATCACCGTACTTGTTTTGAGTATGTATCTCTATATTTATTTCCATAAGTGCATTATGAAAATGTTTGTTTTGAAAATATTCTTAGCAAATTTTGATGATCATTCTTTGATTATTATTTGGGTATTTACCTTTCTTATACTTATAATTTGTGGATTTTGATGTTGTTTGATGATACTGTGTATGTTCCTTTAAATCTAAGTTCTTAAAAGTAAAGAATATTTTGGGAACAAGCCGAAAGGGTCCTTCTGTCATACAGGTGTAAATAGCCTGAAGCGACACGGTGCACTCGTCTTCGGACTACCGCTAGCTGGAAACCGACCCCTACAGCTAACCCAAAGTGATCAATACTTTATAGACTTAAGATTTATTAAGATCTAGTTGCAACCATTATCTAGTTTTGGATCCACCCCTAAGTTCCAGAATACTTCATCATATCTAGCCTTATATTTGAGCTATAAATATTTTATTATTATTACCCAATAATGTTTTGTAGCACATGAGAATACATGTAATTGATATATCATACTTCTCATGTCTTTAGCTACTATGGGTTAAACTTTTACGTTGAGATTTTTCACTTCTAGAGAATACACTTTCATAATGGCTATAATATTTTGCATTCTCTAGATCAATCTATTATTTTATTTTCTTGGGTTAATCTCAATATTTGGCAAAGAGATTTGCTCTATTGTGTTTTCATGAACATCTCTTTTGTCTTTTACTTGATGAGAGTCTAATTCATTTAATTGCTATCTTATACTCTTATCCTTTCTCAGCAAAGAGTATATAAATTATTTTGATCATTCAAAATGTATTACCCTTATTGTGAACTCTATGCTTAAGCATGTATTTTTAGTGTTAGTGACTTAAGATTTAATGAGCACATTTATCATGTTAATGGCCTACCTCATTAATCTTAATTAGTTATGTAGCTCATTTATTTACGATGCATTGATTAAGCTACATAATTTTTGTTCACTTTCACTCATCTAGCTATCTTCTTGAATTTTAATCTATATGTGATATGCTAGTTTACAAATTTTTTTTACATATGTTTGGTTTCTAAAATTAGTTTGACAAATTTTTAATTTTTTTGTTTCCATTGAGGTTTGTAATTCATCGTTTTAACTTCCTTCCCTAGTCATTAGTAAGCATCTCTTAAATTTCTCTCATCTTTTGAGTCATGATTTTATCATATTATCATTACATTTCTTTGGAATAAATTTGCAATCATTTAAATAAGAATGACTCTTTTCTTTTCTATTGGTTTGTTTATATGGTTTCTTTTTGATAAGATTTATGACGGATCATAATTATTTATTGGTTTACTTTATGAATGATCCTAATGATTGACTAGTCCTATATTATCTAATTATGTGGTTATCAAGTTAATTTATTACTCTACTTTGACTACTCATGGATTATCACATATGCCCTTTGCTATTTGAACTTCATTGGTTTCTCATTTAGTATTAGCAAGGTTGGATTATTATCCGTTGATGGGTACATATGTGGTAAAATACACATAGTTCATGCAAAGTAATAAATTGGTTGATCATTTCTTAATTAGATAATCATAAACATGATATTTGAGTTTTATTTTTTGTATTTTTGAGCTATATTTTGACTTTCATCATGATTGATTTAATTGACTTTCTTCCTTTTATGATGACATTTTTCTCATATTGTAACATGCATTGATCTATCATATTTCAATATGATATTCTTCTATATAGGTTAGTATATGTCGTCTTTTGATTACATGTGCTAAATTGAAATATTCTTTTGATTTCTTATCTTTAGTGGATATATCTTCTTGACTAAAGATGATTTTTCGTTCTATGACATTTTTATAGCCTTATATCATTTTTTATGTCATAAGTTACCATTTTATAGACGTTTTTATAACATTGGGCAAGGGGAGGAATTAATAGTTGATTTACCCCTAGATCTTGAAGTTATTATTTTTGCTATAAGTGCTTTGGAACTAGATACGCATATTTTAAGGGGAAGCAAATAAATTGGTTCAATTCATTTATACCCTTAATATGTCGTATACGTAGTTCATCATTGACCCATTTTTTTAGGATACTGATATTTTGTGAAAGGTTTATGAGAGTATATGCAATTGTTTTCATCATATTATCTCTCTCTTTATATGAGTCATCTCGTTAATATTTACTTTCGTATTTTATCTTGATTACTATTGTGCTTTTTTTGATTTGGCTTTCTTTTGTATGTTTAATTGATTTGGCTTTCCTTGTTGAGGACTTACCCAAAATTCATGATTTTATCTATATTGGTAATAGTTTAAGGGGGAGCATTTACGTCGACTGAATTTCTCTTTCTCAAACATTTTTTTCCTTTACCTTCATGTTTATCTAAAGGGTATTCATATAGCATGATAAGGTAATTGAGTTCAAATGCATGAATTTTGGATAAGCAAATAGATTTGCAAATAATGAGATCATTTTATATCAATTGCTCTATTTTACATTGATCATTCTTTTATTTTGTTCCACCATATATCTGTGGACAATTGTGACTATCATAGTTTCATTGATCAATGTTTCAAGTTTATTTATTTCAATTGATATCAAGTTTATATATTTCAATATCTCAATTGGTATATTTCTTCTTTGATATCTATTATTTGCAATTATCTAATCCCTATAATTTTTGACTAATTTTTTTCTTCTAAAACTAGAACAATTTTATATCATACTATGTTTTTGGACGTCTTTCTTGGATTTCATGTTGGTAAACAATCTATTGATTATTTTTAAATTCTTTTAAGTTTTACCAACTATTTGTGTTTTGACAAGCTAATTTCTGTTTGGCACTCTACATTTGGTATGTAGTTTCTGTACTTGTCTTTACACACTTATCCCATTGTTCCTCATTTAGTATATCTTGATCATGAATGTCTATGCCTTCCTCCTTATGCTTGAGTTCATTTTATCTCTTATTACGGGGGAGCTTATTTTTTGATCATGTCAAAGGGGAGAAATAAGTTTAAGTTAGCACTAATATGTATTTATTAGTGATACATGCATCTATCGTATTTGTCTTAAACTTAACCGATTTGCCATAATAAAAAAGGGGAGATTGTTGGCCCAATGATTATATCATGTTTTTGAATATGGCTAATCAGTTAAGTTTAACATAATAATGTCACTAATATTCATATACTCACTATCGTTGCTACTTAAACTTAGCATTGTCCTAGTTGTCCTATATTATATTGCTATGCTTGTATCGTACTGTAACATATTTTGCTGGCCTAATATGTATTTGTAGACATGCAGTAAGCATGATCAAACCAGGACATAGGTAATGAAGAATTAATGATGGAACAAAGACGACGTCATACAAAGAGATTTCTCTGAACCACCTATCGACCTATCTGGGGCCTCGCATCGGGGGTTCCGCTGCCCGGTCAGCGGACAGGGGTCGAGGGGGCAGCGCCCCCCGTCGGGGGTTCAGGAGCGAAGCCCCCGAAAGGTATTCAAATTTTCATATCTGCTTATCTTTGGACGACTGTCGTCAAGGAAAAAGACGTCTTCAGGACTGCTCAAATATCAGAAGAAAGACGTCATCAAAGGGCTTTTGGTTTTCCTACTTGTTCCAAGTCTGTAATCTTCAATTTATTGAGTCTAGAAGAATGTGTACGTTGAGTCGTACTGAGTCATCTCAACCCCTAGACATATCTCTCCAAGCTCTACCATACAAACAGACCAATTCCTGAACCAAGCCCAAGCTCCACAAAGCCCAAAAGCCTAAAGGCCATCATGCCACCTAGGAGGCAGAGTTCGGGCTGAACTCTGCCCCCACACAGAGTTCAGGCCGAACTCTGTCCCCTGATTTCCAGCACCCTAATTTTTAGGGCCTGCTTGCTACAAGATGTCCAACGTTCAAAAATTTGAATTCTTGGGGCAGAATTCGAGCCGAATTCTGCCTCCCAAAAGTAGTATAAATAGAGCTTGAATTCTTTCATTTCAAATCATCTCTTACCTTCAAATATTCAAACTTTCTAAGCTCTACTACTCCAAGCCTCATTCTTCCATATCTCCTAAGCCACAACTCTCCTTAGCCCAAGGTGCTCAGTGTGATATCAGCTAGAAGTTGTGTGCAAGAGTGAAAGAAAAGTCACTTGGACAATTCCAAGTTTTGCCACCTACGAATTTGTAAGAAGTTGGCATGCTCTTCTGAGTAAAGGCACATGATTGTACACTATTTCATAAATAGTGGATTTCAATCCTAAACTAGAGTTCTCAGGCCTGGACTAGTCCTCCACGAGGAAAACCAGGTTAAAACTGTGTTTGCGTATGCTCTTCTGATCTTTATTTACTTTCGTATTTCTCTCTGATTTATTTACTATCTTGATAGTTGTTTTGTGGAGGTGATATAGAGTTAATTTTTATTTGGTGATTATCAACACAAACTCTGTTCACCCCCCTCTAGAGTTGCCTACACGTTATTTCACATTGGAGTTTAGTGGAGATCTCTATCTAGAAGGTTTCATTGAGATTCCAACTCTCAATAGGTAATGGCCTCTAAACCTATTAATTTCTTGATTTCTCTCCATAGATGCATTCACTTAGGTTCCCCCTAGCTGTAGACTAAGTTTGGGTTCAAATCGAATCCATTTGGTATGTGTATCGGAGGAGTATCGGAGAACTATTCAATGTGTTCGATAAAATGTCTCATAGAAATGTTTGTTAATAATTATCTAAACTAATTACATGATTTTGTAGCTAATGTAATGTAGATTACTTATCTCTGTTACTGATTGATTTTAGACACGATTTGTGTCAGTATTTGGACACAGAGACACGTGCACGAGGCTTCGTGCAGTGTCCTGCTACCACTAGTCGACAACTCATCGGACACGACACGTGGAGACACGAATTTTTGCCAGTAGATAGGGGCAATGTCTGTCAGTGCACACAAAATTTAAGGTGAAATCGTAGGGAATTCGAGGAGTTCTTCCTCCTGCAGTGATCACACACACACACACACACACACACACACGAGAGAAACCCCCACTGATACGGGCTTTGTGTTTGGACACGACACCATGTGGACACAAAATACCTGGACACACAGACACCCCTATACTTATCCTACCCCCTGACACGACCACATGGCATTTGGTTGGACACGCAGTGTCCAATCCCATCCGACACACGCATACGAGACTACCTATGCACAATTTTTGACACCCCTCGACACTAGTGTTTTGACACATGTTTGGACACACAATTCGACACAGTTGGGACTCTGAGTTGACACTGGTATGTAGACACACTCACTCGACTACACTCACACTGTTTCACACCCTCTGCACACACTATCTCTCACACACACCCTGTTTACGAACCCTCTGTGACACATACATGTTAGGGCACATCTCTGTTGCACTTGGGACACTTTTGTATGCACTTTCGACACTACTATTCAGATACTACTCACAGCACACACACACTCGACCCCTCTTTGATATGTTCTGGGTTTTGTAATGTGAGGGTTTGAATGTCAATTGTAGAGGGGTTGGACCATTTTTGTATTGAGGTTGGGAGTTTGGTTATGTGGTAAATGTTTCAGTTCTAGGTTATTTTGGTAGTTCAGTTATGGGTATTTATGAGTTGGGGTTTACATTGTAGTGTTGGTTGTTGTTGGCTTGGGTTACCTGTGTCATGTGGGATTTGGTTATTTCATTTTCTGGGATTATATGTATATGTATGTAAAGATTTTGTTGGTTATATATATATATATATATATATATATATATATATATATATATATATATATATATATATATATATATATATATATATATGTGTGTGTGTGGGGGGGGGGGGAGATGCATATATATCAGTTGTTGGGGTTAGTTTATGTGAGTAAAATCGAGAGTAGCAGCATATTGTAGTCCTATCCTAGAGTATCAGACCTTACCTTATGTTAGAACAGTAACTTGTGACTTGAATTGGTCACTTGGCCATTTGTTGTGAGTATCATATTTGGCATTTATATTAGAGGGTTAAGTTCTGCTCTGTTACAGAGCAAGGGCAGTAAGGTTCAGGCCCTCTTTGCACTCCACATTTAACTATTGCCACTTGTTAGCACTATACTGCTTTCCACCTAACAAATTTGTCCTGCATCCTGGGAATTACTTGACACTTAACCCAGTTATGCAACTGACCTTAGCATATCTTACAGGTAGTCTAGTATATACATATATGAGATATGGGTGTTTGCTGGATTAGAATGTTAGGTATGAGTTAGTGTTTCAATAAGTGAGCCATTGGCCATAGGCCAATTTCATTTCATAAATCTGAGAGTGTTGTGAGAAAGAGCAAATAGGATATTATCTATAAGAGCCTATAAGTTTACTATGAGAGGTTGAGGCAAAGGGATAAGTAGATTGTATCTAAATGATGTATGTATATAGTACATAGATATATGATTTTTAGAATTAGATATAGTTATACCATATGTATATACCCACAATTATATGTCCATACATGTAGTGGGTGAGTGATAAGACATATGCCCTATATCCTTAGAATGAGATAGCCTTAGTTTAGAATTGACCGCTATTAACTTGTTGACTTAGTTAATTAGGAAGTTGACCAAGTACCAAATATTGACCAATTGACCTTAGAAGTTGACCATGGTTTACTTAGTTGACTATAGAGTTGACTAGAGCTTGACCAAATCCTAGATAGTTGACCTTGACTTCTTAGTTGACCAGAGTTGACTTTGACCTAGATTGACCTAGAATCATGTAGATTGCATTATATACTTCAATTATTACATATTAAACACATTATAACCTGTATCTCATAAAATAGGACATTGTGACTCTAGTTCGGACATATGTATTCATCAATCATTCAGTATATCAGACGAGTACATTCTCTGATAGTTCTTTCATTTACTTGTCGATTATCTAGTTAGTTCTATTTGATTCTCTATTACAAACATGGATTGGTATTACTGAATTCATGTATGCAACACTCACATCTTTCATGTCTGGCCTCTATTTATGGAATTACCCCCTGGCATCATATTGTCTGGTTGAACATGTACTCTACTGTCGTGTCATTTTATGGATTCACTTATATCAGGCGGGAAAATACTTGAGTAAACATGTAAATGGTCCCACTAGAAGCACTTCATCTGGTCTAAGCCTGGTCTAACCTAGTCTAACCTGGGAGCATCTCATCCGGTCTCACCTGGAAGGATAGCAGTCGTACACTTGTGTGCGATGAGCTATTTACATCTATTATTTACATGTCGAAAGCAGTTTTTCAAAACACACTGGGTAGTTTCATATATAGGACTCACATTGGGATCACACTCACTACTAAAATACAGCAATTTGGCAACGGACTATTAGCGACGGATCTTATCCGTCCCTAATAGCGACGAACTAGCGACTACCTTGTGATGGATTACCGTCAGAAAGAAATGGTCAATTTTTTTATTTTTTGTGTCAAAATCAGTCGCAATTCCGTCGCTAATTTGAAAAAATTAGCGACGGACTGACCTCCGTCGCTAATATCGCACATTTTGGCGGCAAAATCTTAAAAAAATGGCGCAAAAATTAGCGCCTAACTAGCGACGGACGTTCCGTCGGTAATCTAGTGGGTATTTAGCGATGAACTAGCGACGGATATATCCGTCGCCAGTCCGTCGCTATGTACCCTAACTTAAATTGAATCGACGTGGGGGGGGGGGGTTTCATTCCCCCCCAAACATCTCTCTCTTTCCCTCTCTCTCTCTCTCTCTCCGGCGATCTCACTCCCTCCTGCGATCTCACTCCCTCCGGTGATCTCTCTCCCCCGTCGATCTCGCAGGTAAGCTATCTCTCTCTCTCTCTTTCCCTCTCTCTCTATTTTAGGGTTTTGGGGGGTGGCGGTCGGCTGTCGTCGGGGCCGGGGAAGGGGGGTCGGGGGATGGGAGGTGTAATGACCCGCTCCGCCCTAGCGGAACGCCGATTCAAACGGCAAGTGCAACGACTCAAACGAGCCGTCGACACGAAGAGTCGGCATCGACCTGATGAAGAATCGATGCAAGACTTACATTGGCCCGCCAAAGATGAATCCAGACTTAGACTTTCAAAGGCGCACTCGGAGTGTCGCTCTGCCGATGCGAACATCGCTAAGGTGGGTGGCTCCGATGAACCCGTCTTTGCTTAGCCTAGACACATAATAATACGGACACTATCACTGAAATCGCTAGGCGATAACACCGCGCATGCTAATAAATGACCCAACGCACCTAGCTAAGGGATTAATCCCATCTTGTATGCTTTTATAGAATATGGAAAAGAACATGGAAATTATGAGAACTCTCGTACCGCGCTCCACGCTCGTGCTAAGGCACAAGCTTACGTTTACGTCTCTGATGCGTTCAAACAATGAAAACAATGAATGGTTTACAACAGTAAAACGGGGAGACTATCAACATAGTCGTTTCGAGTAGATTTTAGCAACATTGAAAGACTATGGGACCGATGGGTCGCCAAGGCGACTCCCGCACGGAGAGTTGCAAAATGTATGAATGAATGAATGACAAATAAGTGAATGAATGAATCAACGAATGAAAGAATGAATACGTGAATGAATCGATGAACAAACAGACAAGTGAAAGAAAGAAAAGAAAGAATGAATAAAAGATAAGAAAGAAAGAAATGGTTAGCGACAGGTGTGACGGGCACGTGCAACGGGGCTCGCTACCCGCGCTGCACGGACGCCAACCAGGTCGATAACGTATTGTGGCTAAGGGTTAGCCTATGACGATAAAATACGAAATGGTCGTGGACGGACCCGTGGGTGATACAGATTCCGCGGCATGATCAAAGGGAGGATCGTGGCCGGCCTAGGCGGAACCAAGTCGAGGCTTACGGGCTTCCTGGGTGCGGACTTGGCCACCCGGGAGACGTAAGTGCTGAGGTATTTCAAGAGAGTAACGGGGTGTGTGCCTGTCCTCACCCTACGCTAAGTTGAGAAATACCACGGTTGGAAGTGTCCAAAATGGCTTGTGATGCCAGCGACCGGTGCATATAGATTTAAGTGAGCTTTGCTGGTGGCAATCCACGTGCAAGTCCTTGCATTGAAATCAAAGTAGTCTAAGTTAACTGTACAAAGCACTTTCTGAATAGGCTTGAATATAACACACAAAATGATAAGGAGTACTTCGAGCAAACGAGTTAGAAAACGTGCCTACGACGTGCTAGAACCCGAGGCAGGGACACACACTTGACATTAAAAGTTCATATTGAATTGTTGACTAAATTGGTTTACTTTGGACAGGGAAGGCCGGAAGGTAAGTATCGGTAAGTCGTGCATGTATTTCCATACGACACTTGAATTTGGCAACACGGGATAGGTTATGAAATATGCCATGAAACTGATCCGAAGGCAAGATTAGAAAGACAATGAATGATAGACGGTGCACAAAAGTAAATGGAATGTATTGGTAATGATAGCACTGTGGGCGAGCTAGCCTCCCACCAGTGCATAACAATGTACTGATAACCCCACAGTGCTTGCAGGAAGCAAGAAACGCCGACGGGTGCGGAGCTTCCATCAAACGTGCTAAGGTGCGGAGCTATCTCTGGAGCCTTGGAGCATTGCAAGGAGCTGAAGCACCATATACAGGACAATGTATCGGAACATCGCCATAAATTCCATATTGTAAGCCACTTGGCACGCCTTTATGTTTCAGAGAGAGAGCTTGAACGATTGTATATCGCCTAGCGCTGCTTGTAAACTTCTTGAATATCAATAATAAAGAGTTGAATTCGCTTCAATTTGTGTTCATTTATTCCGTTGTAAATGGGGACACTCTGTCGACTCTGTGGCCTAGCTCAAATCGGCCGTTTCTGACTTAGCCTTGCACGGGTGCAACCTAGGCCCGTGCGACATCATGCCTTAGCGAGGACGATCGCTCCTGCGGGAGCGGGGCATGACAGATTGGTATCAGAGCACGGCTTTACGTCCTTGGACTTCATTTAATTTTCTCAGTTTTGAAAGCTCGTTGAAACAAAAAAAGGATACGCTCTCTCTCGTTGTGCCTTGGGATGTTCCATACAATAAGTCTAATATTTTTAAAAGCTCGTACAAGTACGGGTGAACGGGATCGATGCGAAGGCCTTTATGCCAAACCGCGATGGACTGAGTTGGAAGGAACCGATGCTAAGAGTTAGCAAATGTAGTGCGTGCTTGAATGAGCTTACGCTGAGAGCAAACGAGTACACGAGACCAAAGTATAGTTCGAACGGGATGGTTATGCACGCGCCTTTTGACTAAGTTGTGGAAGAGTATCGCGCACCTAGACCTTCTGGTGCAAACGAGTTGCGAGTGAGATCGATTATCGACGAACGAGAATAAGGAGCATGCGAACTCGAATATAGTCCGCACGGGAAAGCTATGCACACGACCTTTTGGTTATGTTGTGCCGCGTGTCGTGCACCTCGACTTTTGGTGCAATCGAGTTGCGAGCGATATCAAGAACCGCTCGGTCGGGAACGAAGCTACACTTACAGTGTATATCGATAGGAACGGTATCAAACTAAACGCTTAGACGTGCACGAAAGATTGGCTGGATTTTGAGGATTAATGCGAACAACTTAGTACGTCGAGGCGACGTGAGCAATTACGCTAGAGATTCGTCGAACGAATCTGAAGGATGTCTTAGGCATGACGCGAACGTAATTGAGGACTAGACCGTATAGCTTGAATCCGAGTGGTTGTATGTGATAGGTTTGGAGAAGAATAAGAATGAGTGTCGACGACTAGTCGAGTGGCTCGAACTGAGTGGTGTATGGACGTCATAGAAATTGTTCGAGCGAGACTAAAGGATTTACGGATCATGCGAGTATGTCGGCAAGCGATGCAATCGTACAAAGCCTTAGAATGTGTCACGCTTAGTTGTCGTGGCTTCAAAAGTCCCGAATGAGATGTCGCTGGATACTTGTCAATGGGCAACGCGAATTAGAAAACGATTCGAAACGATGAATGAAAATGAATGGTCTTGATCGAGAAAAACTTAGAGGATCACGCGCACGATTTTGGTTTGATTCAAATAAATTATGACTTGAGTTTGGACAACGATCTTGAAACTGGCTTGAGGAATAGCGATCAAACTTGATCTTGAATATCGAGGAAATTGTGGAATATCCAACTCGGACAACAGCATCAACGTATGACCGAAATCGGTTGCAAAGGAAGATCGTCAGGTTACGTATATTGTCGATGGTATTGAGGCGTATCAAAGATTGATATGCGATAACTCGGGGGTACTCTGACTCGGCGAATGACGATCGTGTAAATGTCACTGTTCCGTTGGATGCTATACTTGGGATGTTAAAAATGTGTCGAGGAAAAGATAGATTTATCTCGAGGATTTTCTAGTTGAACGTATGACGGTTAGACTATCGAATTAATTTGGCTTGGATGAAAATATGAATGATTGGATTTGCTTCGTTAACAACCACAACGTTGACGTTCTTGCTTATTCGAGCGCAACTCCAACCTCGTACATGCGTCACGCCGGATTAGGACGATCACTCCGCGTGAGCGCTGATATGGTGATTCATACAGCGGGAGTGATTGAACTTGGATGGCGTGGCAATTTGATTTCTTCGACTTGTGGTTTGACGCGAAGGTAAACTCGAGAATGAATCAGTATGTGTGATGATTGAACTTGAGGATTGAGTAGGTCCAATCTGCGTATCGAGAATGAGTTAGTCTAAACTCAAACAAGAGTTACGCCCCGATGAGAATGATTATTCCGCGGGAGCGTTGTATGGTGATTCATGAACCACCGTGGATGATCGGACTCGCGTGAGATTGGGACGTAATGTATTGTCGAGCTGGATGACTTCGTGATCGAATACATAAATTGGTTAGAATGGATATGTGAAGTATGTCGATTGGGTGATTTAATAGATTCGAATATTGGCAACGAATACATTGATGCAAATAGGTGATCGTGCTCGATGTTTAGAAATCTGAGTGACGCGAGCTTGGGTAGAAAACCCCCATACTACCGACTTTGGTTTGACCCTAGGATTGGAGTCAGTGTTGGCATTATTGTTGGAGAACTGTGATTCCAATCCTGACATTGACTTAGACTCGAAAAGAAATAACCTAGCGGATATAGGCGGACCCTATACCGAGTGATTAAACCTGTGAGATTGATATTAGAGTATCGTCTGGAACGGATGATAAACTTTGGGCAACAAGACTTAGAGTAGGATGGGAAACAGGGAGTGTGCATGAACGACGATAAGATTGGCCCCAAACAAAGGGAATGATAGGAATAGGTGATGCGCAAGTAAAGTTGAAATAACGAATTGAATTATTGGTCGGAAGACGTACTCAGTGATAGTGCGATACTTCATCTGGTATTGGACGAAAATTACTTAGACTTGGCCGACTCCGCTAAGAAGAAATCGTATTGATTTCGTTGATAAGAGCACTTGAGAAGCGAATCGAATCATCTCGAGGACCGAGATAAACGATATGTGATACACACATGAGTTCGATTTTAAATCGAAGTTAGCAAAATGATCGACAAATCAAAACTATTACGAGTAGCTTGTCCAACTTCGCTAGTCGCTAAGCTTAGTTGAAATGTACGTATTCGGGGGACGCCTTGAATGCGTGTACGATCCAAACTCAGCGATATGATAAACTCGAATGCAGCTACAAGTGGGTGTTGAGATGCGCATAAACGAATGAGTGAGTTTGCCTCAGCCTACGACTCTCGTGTTTGAGAATTTCAACGCACCTCGTGCGACCGTTTCAGTCCCATGATACGTCGAAATAGCAACCAAGTCGAAGAAATGCGACAATTGAATAAGAACCATCAACTCTGAAATAAATAAAAAGCCATTCAATAAAATCGACCAAACGTATGCGACGGGAACTTGGAAAGGTATCGAGTATAGTTCGATGACCATCGAACGGTAAAGCCATTCGATAGGAATTTTCTAAGGTATGCACACGGCGATGAGTAAAGGAACGGTAGGATGACCCGCACTCAGGAAGTCTATAGGACGAGACTTGTTCTAAGTGGTGTATTATGTAATGACCTGTCACCCTCATTTCCCGTATTTCCCGTATTTCGTATTATACTCGTATCTGGATTTTGGCATGTATTTTATTTTTTTCTCGACTTGTGGAATTTCAGTATTTCTCGTATTTTGGGTTTTGGCTTGGCTCGGTTTTATTGGGGATGGTTCGGTTTGGTTCGATTTTATGTGTTGGAACACCCTAGCCCTATGCTACACCCTCAACCCACCACAACTCCCCCTCTTTATATCCTCACCTACCACTCTCTCCTCATAAACACCATTAATTTCTCCTTCTTCTTCTTCTCTTCTCCTCCACACAACTCTCCTAACCCTAGGCAAGTGCATCTTGCCACTACATGAGAACCCTCTTTTCCTTGTCCATTTGCTAGATTAGGACATGGAGACCAACATTAGAACTTGAGTTTTTGTGATTTGGAGCCCCCATTATCATAGATCTAAGCTTTTCCTATTTTCGGATTTTGCATGGTTTGAGCTATTTATGTTGGTTTTCTTTGAGTTCTGATGTTTCCATGTGAAAGAGCTTTCAGTTTCACCCAAGTTGGAACTTTGGAAATCCGGATTTGGAGTTCGGATGGCCAAGTTATGAACTTGTGAAGCTTTGGGTTCTTCCTTGGTGTTCTTGCTGTTTGGAGAAGACAGTGAGCAGTGTGCAGAGCTATTTAGCTACGCACACTGAGCTACGCGCGCTCTTTAGCGCTGCGTACGCAGGCTTGAGTACGCTTCCTGTTGGAAGCGTGTCTCCTTGAGCGTGCGTGACTTTTACGTATACTGCTCCCTTGAGCGTGCGTGACTTTCACTCACTGCTCCCTTGAGTGTGCGTGACTTTCACACACTGCTCCCTGTAGCGTGCATGACTTTCACACACTGCTCCCTTGAGTGTGCGTGACTTTCACACACTGCTTCCTGTAGCGTGCGTGACTTCACACACTGCTCCCTGTAGCGTGCGTGACTTTCACTCACTGCTCCCTGTAGCGTGCGTGACTTTCACACACTGCTCCCTTGAGCGTGCGTGACTTTCACACACTGCTCCCTGTAGCGTGCGTGACTTTCACACACTGCTCCCTGTAGCGTGCGTGACTTTCACCTACGCTGCTCTCTCAGCGTGCGTGACCTTTTCGTACGCTGCTCCCCTAACCCCTTGCTTAACCCCTGACTCTTGGAGTTTTGGTTTTATTTCTTTAAGCTTGGCTCTTCTATAACCCCGTATTTTGATATTTTATTAGATATTTTATGCCCATTTTATATCCTTACGCCTTTTGTCATGAACTTGATTTTATTTAATATGTTTGGAATGACTGTTGTACATGGCTTGGTATGGCAAGGAACTAGCATAACACGGCAGTGACCCGTAGTGGTGCACTCCTGACATGACCAGCATGACTTCATAGTGGCCCGTGGCGGCGCACTCCTGACTTGACATGACTTGATAACTTAACTTGACTTGCCTTGACACCGTGGGTGGTTCTTCTTGCTTGCTTGTTAAATCCACTTGTCCTGTCTTGCATCATATCTAAGATGGGACTCCTGAGTACCACGATCAGGAGTACCTACTAAAATGGATTAAGGTTAATAACTAGAATAACACAGTAGTCATGAAGAGATGACACAGCTACAGGCAATCCCGTTACCTGGGCGCTCTTGGAATTTGTAGCCTGCCGTCGAGTAGGACATATTTCCAGCGCACCGTCGAGTGTTGCACCCTCTAAGTCACCTAAGGGTACATTTGTCTCCCGGGCGATGTACCCACCTGAATTCAACCCTAATCTTTCGTCCTGGGTAGCCTGGATGGTCTGCAGGGCTTGTGGCTGTGGAACAATCTCACTGCATCTTGTTAGTAATTAGGCCTGTGATAACCCTAGTTAGTTAAAGTAGTAAGCCGTAGGATCTGCTTGACCGTGTGATTGAATGAGGTATAACCTGTCTAGTCATGTCTTGATCCAGTACAAGATTGCTTCCTGTCTTGATTACTTACATTACTTATCTTGTCGATAAATGGTGGGAAACCAAGCTCTGTTCAGATGAAGGGTTACAACCCCGGTCCTTGTTTGGTTTACGGGTTGTAACCTGGCTATCGGAATAGTTCCATAGTTATTTCGTCGTATATCATCCTGTCATATTTTCGTAATTTTAGTTTAATATTAAATTTTCTTGTGCTATTTGCTGGCTTTTGTTCTTATTTCGTGGCCCCCTTGTGGCACTTGCTCTTTCTGGGGTTGACCCAGCTGGTTTTGTGTGGCCAGATTTCGGAGCAGCTCCCGAGGATCTACCAAGCTTCCAGCCCAATGGTGAACACTAGACGGAATCCGGGCCAAGAGTGGGTTTTCTATTTTGTTTCGCTCACTCTATTGTAAAAATTATTCTTTTGAGGCGTTTAGCCGACGAGCACCTGTTAGCTCGATGCACTTTTACTTACTGTCTGCCTACGGGCTGTAAACATGATTAACAAATCCTAGGGTTGATCATGTATGACTGAACTCTTGCTAGTCCTAACATTTTGTAATGACTAGCTTCATGATCAGCTGAGTATGTAATATTTGGGACGCCTTATTATTGTATATTCAATGATCATACATCTTGCGACTTTGCTTACTTGTGGTGATTGAGACACTAGGCTTGTTCATGACCATAAGAGACTGTTGGCTTGTAGAAAACCCTCACATATCTAGACAGCCGTGACCGTATATCGAGGTGGTTTCCATTTCAATATACGTAGCTGGCTATGTCTGCCCCGCTCTCCAGTATTCTGGTTCTGGGGCGTGACATGATCCGCTCCGCCCTAGCGGAATGCCGATTCAAACGGCAAGTACAACGACTCAAACGAGCCGTCGACACGAAGAGTTGGCATCGACCTGATGAAGAATCGATGCAAGACTTACATTGGCCCGTCAAAGATGAATCCAGACTTAGACTTTCAAAGGCGCACTCGGAGTGTCGCTCTGCCGAAGCGAACATCGCTAAGGTGGGTGGCTCCGATGAACCCGTCTTTGCTTAGCCTAGACACATAATAATACGGACACTATCACTGAAATCGCTAGGCGATAACACCGCGCATGCTAATAAATGACCCAACGCACCTAGCTAAGGGATTAATCCCATCTTGTATGCTTTTATAGAATATGGAAAAGAACATGGAAATTATGAGAACTCTCGCACCGCGCTCCACGCTCGTGCTAAGGCACAAGCTTACGTTTACGTCTCTGATGCGTTCAAACAATGAAAACAATGAATGGTTTACAACAATGAAACGGGGAGACTATCAACATAGTCGTTCCGAGTAGAGTTTAGCAACATTGAAAGACTATGGGACCGATGGGTCGCCAAGGCGACTCCCGCACGGAGAGTTGTAAAATGTATGAATGAACAAATAAGTGAATGAATGAATCAACGAATGAAAGAATGAATACGTGAATGAATTGATGAACAAACGAACAAGTGAAAGAAAGAAAAGAAAGAATGAATAAAAGATAAGAAGAAAAGAAATGGTTAGCGACAGGTGTGACGGGCACGTGCAACGGGGCTCGCTACCCGCGCTGCACGGACGCCAACCTGGTCGATAACGCATTATGGCTAAGGGTTAGCCTATGACGATAAAATACGAAATGGTCGTGGACGGACCCGTGCACGGGTGAGACGGATTCCGTGGCATGATCAAAGGGAGGATCGTGACCGGCCTAGGCGGAACCAAGTCGAGGCTTACGGGCTGCCTGGGTGCGGACTTGGCCACCCGGGGGACGTAAGTGCTGAGGTATTTTAAGAGACTAACGGGGTGTGTACCAGTCCTCACCCTACGCTAAGTTGAGAAATACCACGGTTGGAAGTGTCCAAAATGGCTTGTGATGCCAGCGACCGGTGCATATAGATTTAAGTGAGCTTTGCTGGTGGCAATCCACGTGCAAGTCCTTGTATTAAAATCAAAGTAGTCTAAGTTAACTGTACAAAGCACTTTCTGAATAGGCTTGAATATAAACACAAAATGATAAGGAGTACTTCGAGCAAACGAGTTAGAAAACGTGCCTACGACGTGCTAGAACCCGAGACAGGGACACGCACTTGACATTGAAAGTTCATATTGAATTGTTGACTAACTTGGTTTACTTTGGTCAGGGAAGGCCGGACGGTAAGTATCGGTAAGTCATGCATGTATTTCCATACGACACTTGAATTTGGCAACACGGGGTAGGTTATGAAATATGCCATGAAACTGATCCTAAGGCAAGATTAGAAAGACAATGAATGATAGACGGTGCACAAAAGTAAATGGAACGTGTTTGGTAATGATAGCATTGTGGGCGAGCTAGCCTCCCCACCAGTGCATAACAATGTACTGATAACCCCACAGTCTGCTTGCAGGAAGCAGGAAATACCGGCGGGTGTGGAGCTTCCATCGAACGTGCTAAGGCGCGGAGCTATCTCTGGAGCCTTGGAGCGTTGCAAGGAGCTGAAGCACCATATACAGGACATAATGTATCGGAACATCGCCATAAATCATTCCATGTTGTAAGCCACTTGGTACGCCTTTTATGTTTCAGAGAGAGAGCTTGAGCGATTTGTAATATCGGCCTAGCGCCGCTTGTAAACTTCTTGAATATCAATAAAGAGCTGAATTCGCTTCAATTTGTGTTCATTTTACTTTCCGCTGCAAATGGGGACACTCTGTGCGACTCTGTGGCCTAGCTCAAATCGGCCGTTTCTGGACTTAGCCTTGCACGGGCGCAACCTAGGCCCGTGCGGCATCACGCCTTAGCGAGGACGATCGCTCCTGCAGGAGCGGGACGTGACAGGAGGGGGGTGGGTGGGGGTGGGTGCTGTCGGGGAGGGGGGAGGGGGTCGAGGAGGGGATGCTGTCGGAGAGGGGGTGGGGCTTGGGGTGTCAACAGATGCTTATCGGTACGGACAGGGTAATATCTGTATCCGTATCCGAAATTCTTTTGTAATATCCGAATTTGATCCGATATCCGAACAAATATCTCTTTTGACACTTCAAATTCGTATCCGTATAGTTTAATGGATATCAGATAATATTCGATCCAATTAGCTAAAAAAATCCGAATGCTATTATTCGAATATCCGAAATCCGAATGCTCTTTTGACACATAGCGACGGAATGGCGACGAATTTTCCGTTGCTCAGGTTCTGGAAATATGGAAGATATCCAGAAGCATGTCGACGGATTATCCGTCGCTAATCCGCCGCTAATCCGACGAGGTTGGTGACGGGATATCGACGGATTTTACGTATCAGAAACTCTCTGATACTCGTTTACCGATATATATACGACGGTTTAGCGCCAGATCCTTCCGTCACTAAACGTTGGCATTAAAATTTTAAAATGTCGGAGTTGACAGAAAGCCGTCGGTTTGCCGTCGCTAACTGTTTGATGTAGCCAACGATAATCCGTCGTTAAGTAGTCGCTAAGCGACGGATTAGCGACAGATTTGTTTTAGCGACGAGGTTATTGCCGACGGATTGTTTCAGCCAGTATCCGTCGGTAATCCGTCGGTAATGTCATTTAGTGACGGATTAGCGACGGATAGGGCCGTCGCTAAAATGTTGTATTTTAGTAGTGACTTGATATATACTGTCTGGACTTATATCACACCATTCTAGTTTAGTTAACTTTTATTTACAGTCTTCCTTGCTATGCTTTCCTGTTTCGTCATAATACTTCTTCTGTTCTTTAAACTGTTGTTCTACCTTACCTGTCTTAAACTTACCATATTCATCAGTATAATTGTCTATAACTGCTTTTAGTCTTTGCCATTTACTTGGAATTTTCAGATGAGTTGTGCTCGTTCTAATCCTGACTGGATACGTTGACAAAATATTACAGATGTTTATCCTGAGGATATATGCCCCACTTGCTTGGGATCCAGAGATGGTTTAGCTACCTTGTACCCCAACTCTCAGGAGTGATCGGGATTAGTTTAGTAGACTTGTTTTAGAATTCATGTTTAGAACTTGAATTGTAATAAGTTGAGATATTGACTTTATATTTGAGATTGTTTTGAGATATTATTATTTAGTAGTTTTATTTTTTTGTTTAGTCTTATTAGTTATAGACTTCTGTGTTATCTTATCGTGCTTAGTCTGTGATTGAGTTTTATTATATCTGTACTTGTTCTTCGTTCGGAGTTGAGATTTATGACAAATACATTATATATTTGCATAAGTTGTTTAGATAGTGACCTAGTACAACGTTCTACCGTCGATTCTGCGGCGTAGGCTGGGCGCTGTTATGCACTTGTACCCTTACACCAGGTGCGGGTCGTGACAAGATATAAGGTTAACTACAAGCCATCTATATATCTCCTATAGTTCACAATTTTCTAGTCTCAATCAATGTAAAGCAAGTAACTAGTAATATTAGGACATATATTGCCACGCCCTAGAACCATAATACTAGAGGTAGGTATGACATGATCAACTATGAATGACACAGTACCCAACATCCAGTAATACGCTCACGACTGTAAAAGACAATAGGGTATATCACAATCCAACCATCTTATCTCGAGCCCGCTAGCATTTCTATATCTCAATCCATAATAAATAACAAAGAGATCAACAATAATAAGGCTTCCCAAAATACTATCTAATACAAGATCATGAAGCTAGTCGTCAAAATGAGAAACTAACAAGAGTAGCAAGTACATGATCATAATGTAGATGTAGTCTAAAAGTAATATATAATCATGATGTCTGAATGACGAGAACATGCTCTCGAAATATGAGCTAACACATGCAAGATAGTTAAACGCCCAAAAATAATAGAGTACAACAAAATGATGATAGGTGGTGTATCATTGGCTACTAGGAAGCTATAAATAAAAATTGGTTACTTAAGAAGTATAACTTGAACAACTTTGGTTTAGAGAGATTAAAATCCTTAGAGACATCTTAGAATAGCCTAGAAACATATTTAGGAATTATAGAATTTTCCTAGAAATTTGAAACTTGTTGGCTCCTTGGAGTGAATCGACTAGGACGATGTCGAATATCGCTTGGTTCTGACCACCCCAATAGGGTGTTATGCTAATATTAGCCACAAATTGTTATAGAGGCTTATGTTGCTTCTATAGAGGTACATATTGTTTCCAACCTTAATAGCAGTTTACGCTGCTTCAAATCTTTATATCACTTTAGCCTGTTGTTTTAAACCAATTTCTTTTTTTTTTAGAAATTTTGACTTGTACAAGATTTCTACAATAAATTTCTCCTAGCGTTAAGTGACCTAATCCTTTTTCTTCAGGAATTCTCCAAATTCTAATGCATATCATGATCCTGACTTCACAGCTTCCGATCACAATCAAATATACACATTGTAGCTAATGAAATGATGGTGCTTTCTAATATCCTTTATCAACCCAACACTTCCTCACAAAGGGCAGATAAGAAATTCATTTGTACCTTAACATTATTTCCTAGCCTTACTTGACCTAACATAACTATTAACTTCTAATTACTTGAGGACAATCACCATATCTCAACTAAATATACCCGTATGACTATTGGAGAGACAACTTGTGCCTAGTTTTCCTTTATTTGATAGTAACCTAGCATGGTATCATATGAAGAGGGGAGATTGAGGAGAACTCATGATGAAGAAAGGCCACGTCGAATTGCAAGAGCTTGTTGGGATCATCTAGTTTTGTGGTAATCAGGTTTGGCTTCTGACTTGTGATGTATCCTCTTGTTTTCAAATTGTGAAGTATCTTGTTAAGTCTTTGTCATGGGTGAGATGTAGGTCCCATAATTTTTTATAGAATCAGATTGTCTTGAAGTAGTGAGGGATGAGAATCTTATAGGGAGTGCAAAATGTTGAACGACTGTACTTGATTACTTCAGATTGTTTGGGTAGCTAAAAATGCAATTAAATAAATGAATAATTTTACTTGCGGGTTTAACAATTTTTTTCTTATCTCGATATATTTGTTCTCATCGATTCTCATATTATTTAAATACAACTATGTGTTGACTGCAGGGGAGCTAGACACTTGATTAGATTAATTTGTGTATATTTTGTCATAAAATAGATAGAGAGAAAAAGAAAGAAGGACACCACAATAGTAACTACACATGTGATATGGTCACAAAATTAGATATACTTGCAGACACTCAATTTCACTATCTGTAGGGTACATTAAATATGGTCATGTTACACCAATCAATTTATATCTCTTTCCAAAATATAGTATAACGAAATAGATAAAAGAGCCTTAAAGGTTTAGGAGGTGATAGTCGATCACGAATTCAAAGGATTTAAAAGTCCACTGAAATTCATTGTTAGTCAAAACAGATTTTAAAAGACTTATCCAAATTCCAACATTAATCAAGTATGATTTAAACGAAATCCCATAAAATTCATGGTTAGTCAATTTACGCCAAACTTAGCAGGATTTGCTTCCTGAAATCCTGTTTAAGAATTTTGAGAGATTTTTACTGCCTTACCATACCCTGAAATTCTGTTTTTATTTTGAGGAATTTTAACTGCCTTACCATATAAGAGAAAAATCCTTGACAATCTCCTCCAAAGTGGAAAGATTTTGATGGATTTTCAAAATTGTTACGCCTCCTAAGGGTTTGCTTGGCAATTGTAGGAATAGCGGTTATAAGGTGTTTTTAGAGTACCGATTATGAATGGCTATGATATTTAATAGATCGAAACAAACTCAAGATTTTTCATCTCAAGATATTTTTCTTAGTGTGTTTCCCCCCAAATTCCACAAAACACAGTAGTTTTGTATCCTACTATTCTACTGTATGGCAACAACATAAACCTACTAGAAATTAGAATTTCTGAGAAAATTAATTTTTTCTTCCTTCTATTATTTTATAATAAAACAATTCAAATTCGTGCTTAGACCAGAAAGAGAAAAAGGCAAATAAATAAATATCGTTGACAAAGGGTTGTTATTTGAAGCTATATGGAACATGTTTTTTAAATATAAATAATTCATCAAATTTAGAATAGGAAAATAGATAAATGAAGTAAATTCGTGAGAAATGTTTAGAGTGTTTTATAAATGAAGCAAAAAAAATTCCATTTGCGGTGAGTGGATCGAACACGTGACCTTCAGATCTTCAGTCTGACGCTCTCCCAACTGAGCTATCCCCGCTTGTTGATCTTTTTAAAGTTGAACTTATTTATTCTTAGTTTCGAAAGTGTACTTCTCACCCTAATTTCCCCAATCCCTCGGTTCTCTCACACTCCACTCCGCCGGGAAAACGAAAAAAATCCACGACCGGCGGAGAAAATCATGAGCAGGCTTCCGGCGAGCGCCGTAATTTCAAAGGACGGCGGCGGCGGAGGTTTCGGCGTGTTCGACATGACCCCCCAACCGCCTCGGCCTCTTCCTCTTCTCCCTAACGAGGGTTAGTCCTTACTTAAACCCTGAACCTAGATTTTTGTCACGATACTTATTGGACACGGCGCGGACACTCATAGACCCTCTAGGACGGGCCAAAACTTGCGTTGTGTACGTGTCGTGTCCGTGCTAGCATATGTCTATACGACCCTAAACCTAATTCCTAGGGACTATTGGAGGAATAATTGTTTACGGAGCCATCTAGAAGCTATTCAAAATTTTCCACTTGAGTACCATAATTCTTAGACATGGTTGATTATTTTGGAGGGAAATATGATTTTAGGGATTTGGGCATAAAAATGAGGGAATTTCCACTTAACCTCAAGTTAAAAATTGCTGATTGTCTTGGTCTAGAAGCGCATTATTTTGTAGGAAAAATTGAATTTTTAGGGTGTAACAAGAATTTTTTTGCTTTACTTTGCTAGATTACTCTTCGTCTTAGTTGAAGCTATGATGAATCATTTTATGTTGTAATGCTGTTAAATGCTGTAATGCAATTTGTTTTTTGGATTTCTGCAATTTGTATTTTGTATAGCATTTGAAGTATGACCCATCTGCATCTTAATATTTACACGTGTTTCCCCCCTTTTCTAGTGCGCCACTTGTTCAAATAAATCTTTAGTTTCAATCTTACTGAAGGCTTCAAAGAATACACGACTTTGTTTTAAGTTTGGCTGAGCTATCCTTGGCATACGCAAAACTTATCAATTATTTAGCAGTTCTGAGTTCTCAAAGGATACAAAGGTCAGTTTATGAATACAAATATTTATACTATCCGAAGTTGTCTACTAGGTTATGAATTTGTATGATCTTTTAATTGACGTGCCCATGTGACTGTTATTAGAATATATTCCTGTTGAAATAAATAGTTGATAACTGCTGGAATTTTTTACACTTCAGTTATTTTTTGCTTTTGATCTTGAAAAGTTGGGTCGTCAAGTCTATAGCCTTTGTTCTTTAGTTGCCAGATATTTCTTTATTAGACTACTGGTTTTTCACAATAATAATTGTGATAGCTATAGTAGAGGCATTTCCTTCTTCGAAATTGCCAGTCTCACCACATGACCTAGGAGCTTGTGTGTCATTTTATCAGTGTTCTTTGGTCATCTGTTGTATTTCCATCAACTCATATTACTTTCTTCATTTGCAAATAATGTGGTCCAAAAAACTGTCAATAATGAGAAAGCAAGACGGGAGAGTAAATAGTGCTATGACAAACTAGAAAGATGCATCTCAAACAAGCTTTTAAAAATAACTCTATACCAAATGTGTTGGCTGTATTGTATTGGATTTGAGTAACACCAATTTGGAACTAGGACATAAAATTGTTCTTGGCCAAGGCCATCATAACTGGCTTGCATTGGGATATTTTCGGTTCACTTCGGGTCTTTAATGGCCTGAAAGTGGCTGAAATTGGTGGAACCTCACTGAATTGGCCTGAAATGGTTGGAGCTTCTCAACTTAAGACCAGAAATATTCAAATCTTTGCTGAAACTGGTTGATTTGTGTTCTTGATTTGTTTTTTGGTTCATTTTCGTGTTCTTTTTTCATGTCTACATATGATAAGTAGCCTGTTAGATAATGCTAATTCTGTTGTACTTGTATGGAGATCATGCAAATGCAATTTCTCATACATGCCAAGATAAAACTACATATATAATTTATGATTTAACCTATAGGATTGTCATTCCTTTTCACTTGTTGGCTTAATGTTTCATTTATACGACTCCAATTTCCTATAGCAAATTGTATCATCTTAATTCTTTATATAAACTCTTTAAAGTCAGTACCATTAGACAACATGAAGTGGCCACAAAAACATGTCATGTCCCAGTTACAAAATATATAGGAATCCAAGGCATAATCATGCCAGCTGTACGACTAGAAAAGTATCCCAATTTAACGGACTTATCCTATTCGTAATACGCTGTAAGGTATACTAATATATGCTAACTAATCTATATCTCAATCCACAATAAAGAATAAAATCAAGAATAAACAATATGTGTTATGGTCTGCAGCCCATTAACATATATGTTTGATTAGACCTGAAGAATAATATGGGTCTATAAAGCTAAGCTAATAAGAAGAAAGCAAGTAAATATAAAATCACAGGAGATACCTGAATAAGAAATAGCAACACCAACAAGATCAGCGAACTAACTCAACACAATCATCTACCTGGAGAGATCACCAGGTTCTCAGGGGACTAGCAAAATACATAAAACATTACCATAATGAACTGTAAATGAAACATGACAAAGGGTAATAATAACTCGGGTCATAACACAAACTGAACCTAACCATCTAGGTGTAATCAAGGTTGTAAAAGGCGCTAGGCGCTAGACGGGCGGCCACCCACCGCCTAGCGCCTAGGCCGCCTAGGCGGCCTTCTAATATTAGGCGGCCGCCGCAAATTAAAAATAATATAGGAATTAAAGATATGCTTAAGTGAAAATTATATTCCAAATTCAAAGGCTAGTATAATAACTAAACATAGTCAAATTCACTGTATGTTTGTGTATGTGTTTATATATCAAATTAGTGGTTAATGTCTATGTTTATATATTGAAAACCTATTGTGTGTCTGTGCATGTGTTTATTATTATATCAAGTTAGTGGTCAGACTTTGTTTATATATTATATCAAATTAGTGATAAGTCATTTTTCACTCTATTACATATAAAAAATATTGTGCCAAAGTGGAGCACAGAGTCTTGTAACTTTGCTTGCTTTGTTGTAATTGACATGTCCATTTTGATCTAGTTTGCATAGGCACAAAGTCTGTCTTCTTCACTGACCAGTCAAAAGTTGAGCACTGTTAGAAGAAGAAGAAGACAAAAAAATGGAGCACTGTCTTCTTCACAGAGACATTGTTTATATGTTAAAGTCACTGACCGGTCAAAAGTAGAGCACTGGCTTCTTCAGGGAGACTTCTTTTATATGTTAAAGTATTAGAGTTAAAATGTGTTAAAGGTCAAAAGTGGACAACATCATAAAAAACATTACACTCTTCTCAAACATTCGTTCAGAAGAAGACAGACTCCCACATTTTTTTGAGAAGTGAGAAGAAGAAAACACAAACCACCTATATAAACTCAAAAGAAAAAGGAGACGAAGACTAGTCTCAGAAAAAGAGACGAAGACGAAGAAGAAGAAGAAGAAGAAGAAGAAAAAGAAGAAAAGGAAAAAGAAAAAGAAAAAGACTCACTCTCTCGCCTGCTGCTGCTGCTGCTGCTGCTGCACTTCTCTCACACAAGAAAGAAGAAGATGGTTCGTGCTGTACTGCTCTCACGGAAGAAGAGGAACAAGAGGCAGCTGCACAGGTTGGGTTTCACCCATCCACTTGAGTTACATTACGGGTTTTGGGTCGGGTACCCATCTGCCAATTTTTTTTTCTATCCGCCTAGGCGGCCGTCCGTGAAAGTCGGAGA
Source organism: Iris pallida (assembly GCA_029216955.1). NCBI lineage: Eukaryota > Viridiplantae > Streptophyta > Magnoliopsida > Asparagales > Iridaceae > Iris > Iris pallida. Next base: position 25,953 of record JANAVB010035496.1, read on the forward strand.
CGACCACTAGGCGGCCGCCTAGCCGACTACGACCGCCTAATCGGCCGTTCTATTCCGTTTTTTTTGCTAGCCTTCCACCAGACCGATTCCGGCCTATTCCTAGGCGGGCCATGGGCGCCTAACGCCTAGGTGCCGATTTTTTCCGATTTTTAGAACACTTGGTGTAATGCAAGTCGAAAACTACACTGGAACGTATAATGTCATTTATACGACTCCAATTTCCTATAGCAAATTGTATCATCTTAATTCTTTATATAAACTCTTTAAATTCAGTACCATTAGACAACATGAAGTGGCCCAAAAATATGTCATGTCCCAGTTCCAAACTCTATAGGAACCCAAGGCATAATCATGCCAGCTGTACGACTAGAATAAGTATCCCAATTTAACGGACTTATCCTATTCGTAATACGCTGTAAGGTATACTAAATATGCTAACTAATCTATATCTCAATCCACAATAAAGAATAAAATCAAGAATAAACAATATGTGTTATGGTCTGCAGCCCATTAACATATATATTTGATAAGACCTGAAGAATAATATGGGTCTATAAAGCTAAGCTAATAAGCAGAAAACAAGTAAATATAAAATCACAGGAGATACCTGAATAAGAAATAGCAACACCAACAAGATCAGCGAACTAACTCAGCACAATCATCTACCTGGAGAGATCACCAGGTTCTCAGGAGACTAGCAAGATACATAAAATATTACCATAATGAACTGTAAATGAAACATGACAAGGGGTAATAATAACTCGGGTCATAACACAAACTGAACCTAACCATCTAGGTGTAATCAAGGTTGAAAAAGGCGCTAGGCGCTAGACGGGCGGCCACCCACCGCCCAGCGCCTAGGCCGCCTAGACGGCCTTCTAATATTAGGCGGCCGCTGCAAATTAAAAAATAAATATAGGAATTAAAGATATGCTTAAGTGAAAATTATATTCCAAATTCAAAGGCTCGTATAATAACTAAACATAGTCAAATTCACTGTATGTTTGTGTATGGTTTATATATCAAATTAGTGGTTAGTGTCTGTTTATATATTGAAAACCTACTGTGTCTGTGCATGTGTTTATATATTATATCAAGTTAGTGGTCAGACTTTGTTTATATATTATATCAAATTAGTGATAAGTCATTTTTCACTCTATTACATATAAAAAATATTGTGCCAAAGTGGAGCACAGAGTCTTGTAACTTTGCTTGCTTTGTTGTAATTGACATGTCCGTTTTGATCTAGTTTGCATAGGCACAAAGTCTGTCTTCTTCACTGACCGGTCAAAAGTGGAGCACTGTTAGAAGAAGAAGATAAAAAATGGAGCACTGTCTTCTTCACAGAGACACTGTTTATATGTTAAAGTCACTGACCGGTCAAAAGTGGAGCACTGGCTTCTTCAGGGAGACTTTTTTATATGTTAAAGTATTAGAGTATTAAAATGTGTTAAAGGTCAAAAGTGGACAACATCATAAAAAACATTACACTCTTCTCAAACATTCGTTCAGAAGAAGACAGACTCCCACATTTTTTTTGAGAAGTGAGAAGAAGAAAACACAAACCACCTATATAAACTCAAAAGAAAAAGGCGACGAAGACTAGTCTCAGAAAAAGAGACGAAGAAGAAGAAGAAGAAGAAGAAGAAGAAAAGAAAAAGACTCACCTCTCTCGCCTGCTGCTGCACTTCTCTCACACAAGAAAGAAGAAGATGGTTCATGCTGTGCTGCTCTCACGGAAGACGAGGAACAAGAGGCGGCTGCACAGGTAGGGTTTCACCCATCCAATTGAGCTACGTTACGGGTTTTGGGTCGGGTACCCATCTGCCAATTTTTTTTCTATCCGCCTAGGCGGCCGTCCGTGAAAGTCGGAGACGTCCACTAGGCGGCCGCCTAGCCGACTACGACCGCCTAATCGGCCGTTCTTTTTCGGTTTTTTAGCTAGCCGTCCACCAGACCGATTCCGGCCTATTCCTAGGCGGGCCATGGGCGCATAACGCCTAGGCGCCGATTTTTTTCGATTTTTAGAACATTTGGTGTAATGCAAGTCGAAAACTATACTGGAACGTATAATGTGTCATTTATACGACTCCAATTTACTATAGCAAATTGTATCATCTTAATTCTTTATATAAACTCTTTAAATTCAGTACCATTAGCCAACATGTAGTGGCCCAAAAACATGTCATGTCCCAGTTCCAAACTATATAGGAACCCAAGGCATAATCATGCCAGCTGTACGACTAGAATAAGTATCCCAATTTAACGGACTTATCCTATTCGTAATACGCTGTAAGGTATACTAATATATGCTAACTAATCTATATCTCAATCCACAACAAAGAGTAAAATCAAGAATAAACAATGTGTTATGGTCTGCAGCCCATTAACATATTGTTTGATTAGACCTGAAGAACAATATTGGTCTATAAAGCTAAGCTAATAAGCAGAAAGCAAGTAAATATAAAATCACGGGAGATACCTGAATAAGAAATAGCAACACCAACAAGATCAGCGAACTAACTCAGCACAATCATTTACCTGGAGAGATCACCAGGTCCTCAGGGGACTAGCAAGATACATAAAACATTACCATAATTAACTATAAATGAAACATGACAAGGGGTAATAATAACTCGGGTCATAACAAACTGAACCTCACCATCTAGGTGTAATCAAGGTTGTAAAGGCGCTAGGCGGGCGGCCACCTAGCGCCTAGGCGGCCTTCTAGTACTAGGCTGTCGCCGCAAATTAAAAAATAAATATAGGAATTAAAGATATGCTTAAGTGAAAATTATATTCCAAATTCAAAGCCTCTTATAATAACTAAACATAGTCAAATTCATTGTATGTTTGTGTATGTGTTTATATATCAAATTAGTGGTTAGTGTCTGTGTTTATATATTGAAAACCTACTGTGTGTCTGGGCATGTGTTTATATATTATATCAAATTAGTGGTCAGACTTTGTTTTATATTATATCAAATTAGTGGTCAGTCATTTTTCACTCTACTACATATAAAAATATTGTGCCAAAGTGGAGCACCGAGTCTTGTAACTTTGCTTGCTTTGTTGTATTTGACATGTCCGTTTTGATCTAGTTTGCATAGGCACAAAGTCTGTCTTCTTCACTGACCGGTCAAAAGTGGAGCACTGTTAGAAGAAGAAGACAAAAAAATGGAGCACTGTCTTCTTCACAAAGACATTGTTTATATGTTAAAGTCACTGACCGGTCAAAAGTGGAGCACTGGCTTCTTCAGGGAGACTTTTTTTATATATTAAAGTATTAGAGTATTAAAATGTGTTAAAGGTCAAAAGTGGACAACATCATAAAAACGTTACTCTTCTCAAACATTCGTTCAGAAGAAGACAAACTCCCACATTTTTTTGAAAAGTGAGAAGAAGAAAACACAAACCACCTATATAAACTCAAAAGAAAAAGGAGGCGAAGACTAGTCTCAGAAAAAGAGACTCAGAAAATGAAAGAAAAAGAAGAAGAATAAGAAGAAAAAGAAGAAGAAAAAGAAAAGAAAAAGAAAAAGAAAAAAAAGACTCACCTCTCTCGCCTGCTCTGCTGCGCTTCTCTCACACGAAAGAAGAAGATGGTTCTTGCTGTGCTGCTCTCACGGAAGAAGAGGAACAAGAGGCGGCTGCACAGGTAGGGTTTCACCCATCCACTTAAGTTACGTTACGAGTTTTGGGTCGGGTACCCATCTGCCAATTTTTTTTTTTTTTTTTTCCTAACCGCGTAGGCAGTCGTCCGTGAAAGTCGGAGACGACCACTAGGCGGCCGCCTAGCCGACTACGACCGCCTAATCGGCCGTTTTTTTCCCATTTTTTTGCTAGCCGTCCACCAGACCGATTTCGGCCTATTCCTAGGTGGGCCATGGACGCCTAACGCCTAGGCTCCACCTAGGCACCGATTTTTCGATTTTTAGAACACTGGGTGTAATGCAAGTTGAAAACTATACTGGAACGTATAATGTGTCATTTATACGACTATAGCAAATTGTAGTCTTAATTCTTTATATAAACTCTTTAAATTCAGTACCATTAGACAACATGAAGTGGACTATGTTGTGCCCCTCTATCAGATGGGATGTGCCTGATAGGATTGTCAGAATATTGTGCTTAAGTGTAAGGCTAGAAATCTATTTTTGTTCAGGAAAAATAGTGTGCGCGATTGCATTTTCAGTATCCAATAGTATTTGTTTACTACGTTGGCAGGCACACAATATGTGCGAGACCAATGATCTAGTCCAAATATCCCATATTTGCTTCAGACAAGAGGATTGTTCATGTTCGACACAAGATGTTAGTGCGTTGGTAAAAATATATCCACAAGCAACTATATGAGAATTTTAAGTTATGCGATACAGAAATTACGGATTAAGCATGTGGAAGTTTTGGTTCTCAATATGCAATGTTTAATTTTAGGAAACTGCAGGTTTCAGACATATGAACTGCATATTATATTCATATGCATCAAACATGTCTATGGCGAGGCTGTGTCTCTGTAAATTTGTAGCTTCGGTTCAGACGGAGCGTCTGGACTAGACTTCTACTATATCTAGTCTTGCTTTTGACAAAGCTAGCAATATGGTGAGGCTAGCACTCTGCCAAAATTGAGATTTGCTTCTGGCGAAGCTAATATTCAATGAGTGAATGCTACTAGCATTATGAAGTCTTATCCTGTTGGCGTTACAACGACATTTTGACCTCTGTCCAGTAGGAGCTTTGCTTTAGAAAAATTTGTGCCTTATGTCAATTTGTAGCTTTTGCCACAACAAAGCTAACTACACGATAGGGCTAATGCTTTTGGCATTACAAATGGTCTAATGCTGTTGGTATTTTTGTGAGGCTTATGCCTTTGCCAAAATAGTTTTCGCTTCAGGCGATACTAGGATGTTGTAGAACTATGTCATATGAGGAGGCTCATGCCTTAGCTAAATTATAGTTTTGCTTCAAACGACGCTAGGGGGAAAATACTCGACCAAAATTTGTTTTTGGCAAATGCGGCAAGTTAGCACTATGATGAGGCTAGTACCTCTGCCATTATTTTTCATTTGGCAGTGTATTGCTACGACGATGCTAGCAATATGACAGTGCTAATGCCTTACCATTTTTATTGGTATGTTACGAACTTCAAATTCTTATGAACTTTGAGTTCAAGATGAACTTTAGGTTCAATATGAATTTAGGAAGAAATAGTTTTCATGCGCTAAAAGGCGAAGTTGGAAACCAAGAGTTTCTGATGGTGTATGGCAATGCTAGGCCTCAATCATATTTTTGTTTCTAGCAAAAGGTTAAGCTCTGCAGATTGTTAAGGTGGGTCTATGCCTCCATCAAATTTTAGCTTATGACAACGGGGCTAAAATTTGATCCTCAACGATATTTTCGGATATGCTAACGGGGGGTCAGGGGGCAGCGTCCCCTTGCTGGGGTCCTTCATAGGTCAACGACCGTTGGTCGAGGGGGCAACGTCGGGACGAAGCCCTCGAAACATATACAGTTTTCGTCTTTAGTTTGCTTCGTACAAACTGCTAAACTGTGGAGTTTCGCGGGACTACTCCATTCCACATAGATGAGTTCCACGGGACTTGATTTCGTGAAGCTGCTAATTTTTGCGGGGTAGCTCCATTCTGCAGAGCTGCTAAGGTACACGGGGCAACTCCATTTCGTGGAGCTAATTTATTTCGTGAAACTGGCTACTCCGCGGGGTTGCCCTTTCTGCAACGTTGCTATATTCCGCGGCGTAGCTGTATTCTACGGCGCAACTGCACTACAAGGCCCTACTGTATTTCACGGAGTTTGCTTCTGGCAAATTTCTAAGCCTTTCATGACGTTTTCTTCTGGCAAACTTCTAAGCATTCTGCGGCGTTGCTGCCTTCTGCAGAGATAATACATTCCGTGAAGTTCCCCTTGAATGCGAGACTACTCCATTCGCGAAGTTGCTCCATTTCGCGGAGTGAATGACTTAGTCATTTATGGACTGATTGATCCAGAAGGATCTATTGATAACCATGGCTAGCTCATTGATCCAGAAGGATTTATTTCTTTAGAGGAGAAAATCTCTCATCATCTGATAAGAGGAGAGAAACAAATCATATATATTTTTTTAGAGATCGTATTTGCTCGTATCATTTGAGGATGATCGCGGATCATGAGCCTTCGTGGTAGAGATACGTGCTAATAACGTGTTGTAGTCTAAAAGACTAAGGGGTTCTTTAGGAACTCTGATAGAAGAAAATAATGAAGAGAAATAAAATTTTCTGATTGTATTATGTATGTATTCCTCCAAAGGTTTTCTCTTTACAATATATTCACAAGCCTTTAGGCTATTACAAGGAGATAGTTGAGATCTAAGAGAAGGATATCTTTATTTAGTTATAGTTGGAATCAACTAGTTAGTTACAAACTAACTACAAAACTATAACCTTTTCTGGTTCTTTCATTGCCTTGTTTGGAGTTCTTACACATATTGAATGAGGCTTGGATAGCCAAAGCATACTTGCCATTTGGTTTAATTTAAAAGTGGAAATGCAATATATGAGCTTGTGTTATTTTCCTTGATATTTTTTTAGCTTCTTTCTTGCTTAGGGCTTTTTTTTAAGAATACAAGTTTTTAATAAAATTATTTTGAGTTTGTCAAATTTTCTCAGCCTTCTTTTGCAGTTCTGTCTTGCTAAAGATTTATTGTACTGTACAATTTTCTCTACAGAAGCTTTCATTGCACTGAAGCTAGCAGAAGAAAATTTTCTTGTCTGTATCAAAATCATGAATGCAGTTACTCTAGCTGCAGCTACTCCATGAACGAGCTTTGCATCATTAAGTTTCTTAATCTAGTCTTCTGGGCCTGAAGGTTCTATATACAAATAATGTAGATTAACAAAATGAATCTGGTACAGAGGACACTTGAAAGTTGCTCAATAAGTATGTGACGAGTTTGGAGTCCTGGCCTCATCTGTAACTGGAGTGGATATGCAGATTAAAACCGATGCGAGCCTTAGGCATGCTCGTACTCTACTTTCAGCAAATCAATTTAGCCAGGTATATATATCCATTTCATTCTAAACATAGTGAACTGTAATTGTTTTATACATTTATTTCATGAGTTATATATATATATATATATATAGAGGAGGGATTAACATCCCCTCACTTTTGTATCCTCCAAGTATTCCCACGATAACACCCGTTGGATTTTGTTTAAGTCATCTAATCTTAACCATTAAAAAATCAACGGCTAATATGACTTCAACAACATCCAATGGATAGGAAAGAGGGGATGCTTGGGGATGCGAATCCCTTCTCATATATATATATATATATATATATATATATATATATATATATATATATATATATATATTTGGAAGAAAGGTAAATTTTATTCCAAGCAACTCAGTAATCGTACAACATACAATCAGAGTGGGGCTCCCACTCATCAAGACCTCGTAACATTTACATCAAATTCGATGTTATGAACAAGAGCCTTGTTGGGATCCGCCAGCTTGACAATAGCTTCCACCTCCTCCAATGTAACAGGAGCAAGCAGAATGCTATTCCCGTACGGAGTCACCAGTCTCTTCGTAATAATCTCTGGGAACACAGACAAGTAGTCAGACTGGAAATACAACTCAGAGTAATACCTGACTGCCTCGCCCTATATCGCAGCCGGCTCCCCCACAAGATTGCCATCCACATCCAGAAGCCGGGAGATGTGATTCCTATGCTGCCTAGTCCGGATGACATCATAGAAGAACTTGGAGCACCGGTCGCCGTCTTTGAGCCATGAGCATTTGGCACGCTGAGCCGTGCTAATCTCCTTCTGCAACCGCAGGATGCTGACTTCTCCAACCAGCTCCTTCTCTCTAGCCGCCAAGTCCCCATTAAGCATATCAGCCTGCATGTCTTCCTGGATAGCCCGTAATTCCACCTCCTTGTCTTCTAATGAAGTCTTCGGCAGCCCCTTCACCCATCTTCGAAGAGCCTGCTTCGTGGCCTTGAGACGACGGACCAACCGGAACTGAGCCGTCCCCTCCTGTCCACTATCAAGCCCCTCTGTGACAGCCTCCAGGTAGCCTTCTGAGAGATACCAACTGTTGTTGTACCTAAAAGGACGGGACTTCCCAGGGGTCCGGCAAGTGAAGCCAACCCGGATGGGAGAATGATCACTCGTCCCAGCAGCCAGGCCCTCCGCCGAAGTGTTAGGGAAATGACGGAACCATTCCCCATTACCCAGAGCTCTATCAAGCTGGCACGCAACCCTATTCTGAATAGCTTTGTTATGCCAAGTCCAGATGAAGCCAGAACGAGACAATCCCTGGAGCCCCGCCTGGAGGAGGCATCTCTGAAAATCATATAGGATAGAGTCTGGAACTGGCCGACCTCCCACCTTCTTCCCTCGGTGCAGAAGGGCATTGAAGTATCCAATCATCAGTAGAGGAAGGGCCGACGAATCTGCTGCAGCTGCGACCCGGAAAATGTCACTCCAAAGGGATTCCCTCCTCCGTCTGTCGTTGTGACCGTAGACTGCCCCCAATAAGAACCGAAAGCCACCCTTATTTGAGAAGGAAATGGCAATCAACTGCTCCATCATCAGGATCAAATCTCCATCCCAGCTCTTCGAGTTCCATCGAATCCAGATCCTGGCCATGTCACACAGAGCCAGGTTATGCAGTTGGGCCCAATGAGATGGAGTCCTACGAGCAAGTGTCTTTTCCCCTTTAATCTTTGTTTCTAACAGAACAGAGATGTCACATTTCTCTCTGAGCAGCACCCCACAAATCTCTCTCTACCTCCCTAGCGAACACGCCCCCATACATTCCAGGCTATAATAGCCATTAATTAATGAGAGGAAGGGTCCCCTGAGAAACACTCGGATCGGCACCTGGAGAACGTGCCACATCCGTCGCTAGAAGATCCTCCTCCATCCCCGTCGGAATGGTCTGCTGTGGGTTGGCCTGAGAGAGAACCAATGCCCAGGAAGGATTGTCAACACACACAGCCTCCTCTCTGCCAGTAGGAAGCATCCCCTCCCTGGGGGGACCGTCACTCAGCGGCCCGACAGCACGTCTCTTCCTGCAGTAAACCTGCCCTTCAGCCGAACCTCCATCCCCTCGCGCCACGATCCCCGACGCCGCCATGCCTCTCGTAACAATACTACTCTGCCCCTGGGAAGTGGACAACGCCCCACTCGTGGGAGCGAGTTGGGTGGAGACAATGAGGCTAGTCCCACCCTCACTTACTGGAATAGTATCCTCTCCCACCAAGGCCTCCTCGTCGCTTTCAACTCTGACATCCATGTCACAGGGAGAGTCTGGAGCCTCACTTCGGGGGTTAGAAGGCTCCACATGATGTCCGGCCGCCGAACACGCACTGGCCAGATGCCCGAAACAGGAGCACCGTGTACAGGTAGGTGGAACCCATTCGTATTCCACCCTCTGGGTAAGCACCTCCCCAGACGGGATCTTATACTCCAACTCCGGTAACTCTTCCCCAGCACGGATCTCCACAAAAATTCTGGCATACATCAACCTCGACCGAAAGGCAGTGGCTTCGTCTGCCTTGATCGGGGTGCCCACCAAGCTCGCTAGTCGCATCAGCAAAGGAATACTCCAAAACCGGACAGGGAACTCAGGGAAGCGAATCCATACAGGGATGGCATTCAGAACTTCCCGCTCACAACGAAGCTCCGGGGTCCACTCCTTTAGAATGATAAGCCTGCCGTCAAACGTCCAGGGGCCGCCTTGGAGTATCCTAGCGACATCCTCCGCGAGTCCGAACTTCACATAATAGAAGCCGTTCTCACGGACAAAGAACTCCATGCTCCCCTTAGCCTGCCAGACCAGCACGGCATACCCCCGAATATGTCCGTAGAATGGCTTGTTGCCTAGGACATACAGGACAAGGGTATTCTCCCAATATGCTGACACATTCTCAATCTCCTCCGCGGGGAACGAGGCCCGGAAACCCCTCCCCGCCTTGATCGGCGGCACAAACTCCATCGATGTGGGACTTTTCGGCCCCACAGGTTTGCAGATCTCAGCCTAGGACCGTCCAGCCGGCCGAGAAGTCGTCCCATGCGGCCTAGGTGCAACCTCCGGCCCGGATGGACTAGATCTCGGAACCCCGGGATCCACCACCTTACCCTTCCCTTTGGCCGCCAGCCCACCGATCTCCCAGCTGACCCCACATGGCCACGAGCCGAAGACCTCGCCCCTGATCCGCTCTGACGAGTGTCAGTCGGGTGCCTATCCCGCACATGACCCTGAACACCTCCTGCCTTCCCCACGGACTTCGTCACTCGACGGCGCGTAACCGTTGTCCAACCTCCGTCATCCGTTTTGTTCCCCTGGGAACTAGAACCAGCACCAAATTCGAAAACCAGGACATGAGATTTCCCCCGAGAGGACCGATCCCCTGTCGTCGTATCCGCCCCCTCCCGAAAGGGTTACGCGCCGCAGCCACAACCTGAGGGGGGACGCCCGACCCCCTCGGAATCAGACCCCCCCTCCGCCGGAGGGGGCGCCACCACTGCCAGCCCGTCCGGGGGGTCCAGTCGACCCCCCCACCCGTATGTCCGCCCACGCCAGCCCGTCCGGGGGTTGTGGCCGACCCCCCCACCTGCGCGTCCGCCCCCCCTCCCCCCCACCGCCGGGGGGGCCGCCTCCATCTCCTGTGGCCGGCGCGCCACCCGGCCGGTCGCCACCACCGCCGGTCAGCCCATGCTCGAGGGAGCCAGGGTCCCAAGTCTGGGAAACCCTAGCCGCCCTCGCGAGAACACGATCGCCCGAGCTCGCGTGCATCTTTTTTTTCATGAGTTATATATATAGAGAGGAGGTGAGGTGCCACCCTATGGAGGGTGGCTACATGTCACCTCCCTATGCTATCATCATGCACCAAAGTGCATGATGATAGCATGGGGGGTGACATGGTGCCACCTCACCTCCCTTATATATATATATATATATATATATATATATATATATATATATATATATATATATATATATATATTGGAAAAAATGTGAATTTTATTCCAAAGGAAAAGCCATAATCTTACAACATACAACAGAGTGGGACTCCCACTCATCAATTCTCCATAGCATTTACATCAAACTCGATATTATGGAGAATGCCAACCGGAGGGGTGACCAGCCCCTCAAAGATCCGACGGTTTCGCTCCCGCCATACATGCCAAACCGAAGCAGCCAGATGAACTCTGGCTGTTCGAAACCAGTCCTGCCTCCTACCCTTGCTATCTCGGATCACCGTGTTGATGTCCCCAATACATTTCTCGGAGGCGCACACTCCCAATACACGACTTTGCTCCGTCTAGATCTGCCATGCCAGAGTGCACTCGAAAAAGATATGTTTTATAGATTCAGGCTCCGAATCGCAAAGCACACACTTGGGATCCGGAATCGGCACTCCAAACGAACTCAGGCGATCTCTAGTCAAGAGGCGGCCCAAAAGAAGCTTGTATACACACAACTGCATCTTTCTGGCCAGTCCCTTGCACCAAACGAACTCGTAATCAGAACTCAACGGGAAAGTACGCCGGATCAGGTTGTAGCAGCTACGGAACTGGAACTTCCCAGTTCCCGAAGATGCTTCAGTCGGCTCCCAAATCCACCGATCCGCAGGCAAAGTCGGATCAATAACTGTAGACATAATGCTCCCACCCAGCTCCTCAGTGAACCGATAAGAATTCGGCCTCCACTCCCCATCTCGTATGATGCGACTGCACGTCAGACCACGCCTGTCCTCCTTATGAGTCGGGGCTCCCCTGATGTCCAACAGCGAACGTCGATCTATCCAAGGATCCCGCCAAAGGTCCGTACCCGACCCATCCTTCATGACCCTCCGGATAGCAGACTTGAGCACCCCCTGTGTCTTAAGACAGTCTTGAACGTGACTGAATGGTTGTTGTCAGTAGAACACGTCCAAAGTTGTCTTGCTTCACGTATCTGCTGTGCATCCAGTCTGCTAGGGTTCCTCCCCCGCGGCCGCCTGATCCACTTGCCGGCGGGGGGAGGACTTCCAGGAAGAAGGGCAGTGCCCCCCAGGCGGCGGCGGGGGGAGGGGGAGGGGGGGCTGGGAGCAGAGTCGGGGGGGTCGGGCGGACCCCCCGGTCCAGGCGTGTGTGACAGCGCCCCCCCAGGCGGTAGGGGGAGGACGGGGGGGGGGGCCTGGACCGGCGGCGAGCAGCCCTGGACCGACGGCGAGCAGCGGCGCCCCCCAAGGCGGTGGGGGGCAACAAAAAAAAGGGGGGGTCGTGCGGACCCCCCGGTTCGGCGTCAAGCGGCGGCTCACCCCCAAGCGATGGGGGGGGGGGGGGCGGGAACGAAGGTAGGGGGGTCGGGCAGCCTCCTTAAGGTGGCGGGGGGGGGGGGGTCGGTTCCGTTGATGGAAGGGGATCGGATCCTGTGGCGTGGCATCATCGCCCCTTACTTCGCATTCGGAGCAGGCTCTGGATCTCAGGGGAGCCAGACGGAGGGATGAGGATGGACGACGGTTACATGTCGTCGCGTGGCGAAGACCGGGGGAAAGACAGGAGGTGGACAGGGTCATGTTAGGGATCGCCGTCCTACGGACAGTCGACAGAGCGGGTCAGGGGCACGGCCAACGGCCCTTGGTCCTGTGGTGTCTGCTGGGAGATCGGTGGGCTGACGGCCAAAGACGATCGCGGCGGACAAGGGGAAGAGTAAGGTGGTGGATCTTGGTGTTCAGGGATCTGGGTCCTCCCGCCCGGAGGTTGCCCCCAGGCCACATGGGGTGACTACTCGACCTGCTGGACGGTACTGGGCAGAGATCTGCAAGCCTGTGGGGCCGAAAAGTCCCACATCGATGTAGTACGTGCCGCCGATCAAGGCAGGGAGGGGTTTCCGGGCCTCGTTCCCTGCGGAGGAGATAGAGAAGGTGACAGTATACTGGGAGAATACCCTCGTTCTGTATGTCCTAGGCAACAAGCCTTTCTACGGACAGATCCGGGGTTATGTAGCGCGGGTCTGGCAGCCTAAGGGGAGTATGGAGTTCTTTGCCTGCGAGAACGGCTTCTATTATGTGAAGTTCGGACTTGTGGAGAATGTCGCTAGGATCCTCCAAGGCGGCCCCTGGACGTTCGACGGCAGGCTTATCATTCTAAAGGAGTGGACCTCGGAGCTTCGATGTGAGCGGAAAGTTCTGAATGCCATCCCTGTATGGATTCGCTTTCCTGAGTTCTATGTCCGGTTTTGGAGTATTTCTTTGCTGATGCGGCTGGCGAGCTTGGTGGGCACCCCGATTAAGGCGGACGAAGCTACTGCCTTTCGGTCGAGGTTGATGTACGCCAGTATTTTTGTGGAGATTCGAGCTGGGGGGAGCTACCGGAGTTGGTGGAGTATGAGATCCTTTCTGGAGAGGTGCTTACTCAGAAGGTGGAATACGAATGGGTTCCACCTACCTGTTCACGTTGTTCCTGTTTCGGGCATCTAGCCAGTGCTTGTTCGGCGGTCGGACCTCAGGTGGAGCCTACTAATCCCCTGAGTGAGGCCCCAGACTCTCTCTGCGACATGGATTTTAGAGATGACAGTCGACAGGAGGTCTTGGTGGGGGAGGTTACTCATCCAGTGAGTGATGGTGGGATGAGCCTCATTGTCTCCACTCAGCTTGCTCCCACATGCGGGGCGTTGACCACCTGCCCGGGGCAGAGTAGTATAGTTACTAGAGGCATGGTGGCGTCGGGGATTGAGGCGCGAGGCGGTGGCGGCTCGGCTGAGGGGCATGTTTACTGTAGGAAGAGACGTGCTGTCGGTCCGCTGAGGGACGGCCCCTCCAGGGAGGGGGCATCCTACTGACAGAGAGGAGGCGGTGTGTGTTGATAATCCTGCCTGGGCGTTGGTGCTCTCTCAGGTCGTTCCCCAGCAGGCCTTCCCGACTGGGATGGAGGTGGATATTTTAACGACGGATGTGGCACATTCCCCAGGTGCCGATCCGGGTGTTTCTCCGGGGGACCCATCCTCTCATTAATTAATGGCTATTATCGCCTGGAATGTGAGGGGGGCGTGTTTGCTAGGGAGGTGGAGAGAGATTTGTGGGGTGCTTCACAGAGAGAAATGTGACATTTCTGTTTATTAGAATCTAAGATCAAAGGTGAAAATACTCTTGCTCGGCGGACCCCATCTCATTGGGCCCAACTGCACAACCTGGCTCTATGTGATATGGCCAGGATTTGGGTTCGTTGGAACTCGAAGAGCTGGGATGGTGACCTGATCTTGATGACGGAGCAGTTGATTGTCATCTCCTTCTTCAACAAGGGTGGCTTTCGGTTCTTGCTGGGAGCGGTTTACGGCCACAATGACAGAAGGAGACAGGAGACCCTGTGGAGCGACATCTCCCGTGTTGCCGCTGCTGCTGATTCGTCGTGCCTTCCACTTCTTCTGATCGGGGACTTCAATGTCCTTCTGCACCGAGGGGAGAAGGTGGGTGGTCGTCCAGTTCCAGACTCTATCATGTATAATTTCCAGAGATGCCTCCTCCATGCGGGGCTCCAGGGTTTGTCTCGCTTAGCTTCATTTGGACTTGGCACAACAAAGCCTCCCGTAAGAGGGTTGCATGCCAGCTGGATCGAGCTCTGGGCAATGGGGAATGGATCCGACACTCCCCAAACTCTTCGGCGGAGGGTCTGGCCGCTGGGACGAGCGATCATTCCCCTATCAGGGTTGGCTTCACTTCTCGGTCTCCTGGAAAGTCCCGCCCTTTCAGGTACAACAACAGTTGGTATCTTTCGAAGGGCTACCTGGAGGCTGTCTCGGAGGGGCTTACTAGCTATCAGGAGGGGACGGCCCAGTTTCGCTTGGTTAGTCGTCTCAAGGCCACGAAGAAGGCTCTTCGGAATTGGGTGAAGGGGTTGCCCAAGTCTACCTTAGAAGATAAAGAGGTGGAGTTGCGGGCCATCCAGCAGGACATGCAAGCTGACATGCTTAATGGGGACCTGACGACTAGAGAGAAGGAGCTGATCGAAGAAGTCAACATCCTGAGGCTACAGAAGGAGATTAGCACGGCTCAGCGTGCTAAATGTTCCTGACTCAAGGATGGCGACCGATTTTCCAAGTTCTTTTTTGATATTATCCGTACAAGACAGCATAGAAATCACATCTCCTAGCTTCTTGATGCGGATGGGATTCTGGTGGGGATGCCGGCTGAGATCCATGGCAAGGCTATCAGGTACTATTCTGAGTTATATTTCCAGACTGACTACCTGTCTGTGTTCCCAGAGGTTGTTACGAAGAGATTGGTGACTCCGTATGGGAATAGCATTCTTCTTGCTCCCGTTACTTTGGAGTTGGTGGAATCTATTGTCAAGATGGCGGATCCCAACAAAGCTCTTGGACCGGATGGTTTTAGCAGTGGATTCTTCAAACGTTACTGGGACATTCTGAAGCATCAGGTCTTGGAGGTGGTGCAGGAATTCTTCATCAATGGGAAGCTTCTAAAAGAACTTAATCACACTTTCCTGACCTTGGTGCCAAAGGAGGGAGCGACAGCACTGGCGGATTTCAGACCTATTGCGTGTTTTAATTATCTCTATAAGATAATTACGCACCTTATGTGCCGGCGGATGGAGGGGATCATGCAGGACTTGTGTCACTCCCTAATCCTGGAATACGTATTTTAATACGTAAACCGATAAATTATATTTACCTTGAATTTATACTATATTTATTATGCAGTATTTCTTCATGCATTTCCCAAAAATATTCGACAAAATATTATTTCCTAATTTATTTTCTGTATTTGGGCCTACAGTTTTGGCTCATTTGGGTAACCTATTCTTGGTTCACCAATGGGTCATCATGAACCCTTTGGTTCATCATGAACCCATGGGTCCAAGAATTCTATATATATAACTCATCTCCTTCTCTCTCCTCTCATTTACTTCTTCTCATTTACTTCCTCCACCAACCAAGGCAAGTACCAACTTGCTCAAGAGAAGGATCCATTATTTTGTTAATGATTCTTACAAAACTATTTGCCAAAACATGTTCTTCTCCTCAATCTATACTAGTTTAGAACTTGGAAATTTCTATTTTGAAGCTTTGATTTTTGTAGATCTAAGTTTTAATCATTTTCGGATTTTGCATGGTTTGATCTACTTTAGTTGGATTTTATGGGTTTTTGATGCTTCCATGTGAAAGAACATTCAGTTTCACCCAAGTTGGAGCTTTGGAAATCTGGATTTGGAGTTCGGATGGCCAAGTTATGATACTTTGAAGCTTGGGTTCAGACATGGTGTTCTTGCTGTTTTGGAGAAGACAGTGAACAGTGTGCTCCTGTTTGAGCACGCTTTCTGTTGGAAGCGTGTCTCCCCTTGAGCTTGCGTGACTTTTCACGCAGCTCTTTCCCTTGAGCTTGCGTGACATTTCACGCAGCTCTTTCCCTTGAGTTTGCGTGACTTTTCACGCAGCTCTTCCCTTGAGTTTGCGTGACTTTTCACGCAGCACTTCCCTTGAGCTTGCGTGACTTTTCACGCAGCTCTTTCCCTTGAGCTTGCGTGACTTTTCACGCTGCTCTTTCCTTGAGCCTGCGTGACTTTTCACGCACGCTGCCTTGTTGTGCGTATGCTTTTGATATTTTATTAGATATTATATGCCCATTTTATATCCTTACGCCTTTTGTCCTGAGCATGATATGAGCACTGATGTGATCCCGGAGAACAAAGTGTTCCTACCTGATACATGTACCTGAATGTCCCAGTTTTTGTTCATGCTCGACAAATGACTCGTAACTCCACGTGGCGTATTTGTAATGATGCATTACACTAAGGAGGGTAGCACATGTTGACATACTGATTGACATGGATCCTCACTTAGGGTACTCGTACTAAAGTACGACTTTAGGAGGATAATCATGCAGGCCACAGCATAAGAGTCCAAGATTTCACCTAGGGTTAAACTAGGCAACTGAATATACTAGATGCATGGGGAGGGCAGAGTCCCGAGATCGTGTTACACCAGTCGTCCTGAGATATTGTCTTGGCGCGCCGGCTGGTCTCCACGGATACTGTGTCATCCGCAACGAGTGGATGACTGTATCCGATTAATTCCTGCTATATATTACATGTCTTGGCAAGGTGGCCTCACGAGGGACCTGTGCTCAATGACACCTGTCTACACGAACTCCTGGGTTGGCTAGCCTTGCTGGAAAGATACGATCTGAGGATTTTTCTAATAACATGACGCGAGGATAACCTCGTTCCACTAGAAACTCGTAGACTTGATTGGCCGTGAAAACGACTTGCATGTTTCCTATTTACCTTCCGTGAATAACTGAGGGAAGCGGACTGTCATGGTGCGTGATCCAACCCATGTTCTTGTTTGATTGTTGGGTTGGTTATCGTACTATGACAGGCTGTGGACCGAAGTTATGAACGGAAGACTTATTCTGGTTGTGAAGTGCTACTTCTGTGAATGACTGAGGAACATGGTCTATCATGGTACATGATCCAACCCATGTTCTTGTTTGATTGTTGGGTTGGTTATTGTGCTGCGATAGGCTATCGACCGAAGTCACGATCAGGAGATTTTATGGTTTTTACCTTTTTAACTTATGTGAAAGTTATAGAGTACGACACGTCCCGACTCCATGCGGCACCTTTTGTCCTTGTTTGGTTGTAAGGGTGCCATATGGGTTCGAGGATGTTGCGCTACCCTATAATAGTAGCATAAGTATTACTATTATCAGTCATTCTATTAGTTGGGTTTTTAATCTTAACTCTTGTGCCCCTTTGGCGGTACTTGCTATTCGGGGCTGACCCCGCTGGTTTTGTTTGGCCAGATCTCGTAGCAGAGCCAGAGGACACGATCTTCCTCCCTGACATCCATGGTGCATACTAGGAGCATGGCGGTTCGGGGACTCGAGTGGGTTTCTTCTCCACCACTCCTGCTTATACTTTTGCGGCGTTTAGCCACCGGCACCTGTTAGCCGGATTACTTGATATTTTGTGTCAGTACATAATTGTAATTAAACAGACTGCAGCTGTGTATAATTTTGTACTCCTGACTCTCTGAGATAGCTAAATTATAAAGCTAGTCTCTCATGATCATTTTGATGAAGCGTCATGGACGTCTTACTGCTTTATCTTTAATGTTCATTTAATTGCTGATTTAACTTAATTGATTGAGACATAGAACTCTGTGGGACCATAGGAGACTTGATTGTAGCATGTACCCCCTAGTCTCTCGACAGCCACGATCGCCGTATGACGTTACGTACCTCATATGGAGTAGCTGGCCTAGTCCGTCCCCGTATTTCGGTACTGGGACGTGACAAGGTTTTAGTGGTGGCCCATGCAGGTCTGATTTTCAGACTTGTGGGGTATTGCGAATTATTAGGAGTCTCAATCAAAACTTGTTCCCCTTGAAATTCTGTTTCGAATTCTCTGTCCTTGCCTTGATCTCTAACCTGACTTGCATCCTCGAAATCTTCCTTGTCCGGACTTGATAATCTTATATCTTTCTCTATAGGGGTGCTTCATTCTCAGTAGCGGGTGAGGCCCATGAGGAAGAGCAGCAAGAGCATGGCTCGACTGGGCAGCAACAGGGGAGAGAACCTTCCCCAGGGCAGGCACAAGCAGAAGTGGAACCAGAGGCAGTGCAGCCGCAGGTTATTGAAACTCCTGCAGCACCAGCAGCGACGGCAGTACCAGATGCCGTAGCACTCCTGGAGATCGTCCGAGGGATTCTTGTCACTTACCAACAGCAACAGACTCGGCAGCAGGAGCAGAACGTGTTGCTGAACCAGGGGATTCAGTTAGCTCTTGAGAGGAGTGCCGGGTTGACTCGGGAGCATCAGGAAGGTTCCGTCGCTTGAACCCGAGGTATTTTGATGGCACGGAGGATGCCATCACTGCGGATGCATGGATTCAAGACATTGAAGCCATTCTTGTGGCAGCCAAGGTTCCAGATGATGAGAAGGTTGATCAGGTCAAACTGGTACTTCAGGATCTTGCCCGCGACTGGTGGGCATCAGAAGAAGTTGGTATAAGACGTCCTGTTCGTTGGACCACCTTCAGTGACAGATTCAAGGCCAAGTATTTTGGCGTAGTAGCTCGATATGAGCTCCAGCAGAAGTTTATCAGTCTCAAGCAAGCAGGCAAGACCGTAGATGGGTATGCAGCAGAGTTCTGCAGATTGTGCCGTTTCGCACCAGCAATGGTGGCAACGGAGCCGGAGAAGGCTATGAGGTTCCAGCAGGGACTTCATTTGGAACTATTACAGCTTGTGGAAGGACACGACTACCAGACGTTTGACGCTGTTTTGACGGCCGCTCGGAGGCACGAGCTTACCCAGCAGAGGTTAGCATCAAGGACAGGAGGTCAGAAGAGATCTCATTCCCAGGTTGGAGGAGGAGCAGTGCAGCGAACGTCGGCACCAGCACCCGGTGTGCGTGTTCATGATGCAGGAGCGCCGCGGAGGACGGCCGTGTCAACTAATACAGCGCCAGTTCGGCATCAGCAGCCAAGGAACCAGCAGCAGCGTCAGGGAGCACCCCAGGGCTGTACCTTCTGTGGGAAGGCAGGGCACACGAGGGAGGTGTGTCGGTCAGCGAATGGCTTATGCTTGAGGTGTGGTCGTGCAGACCACCGTATTTCCACTTGTCCTATGATGCAGAGGCCAGGAGGGCCAGCTCAACAGTTTCCAGCATTGCCAGCTCCAGTGGCAACCCCGAGTGGAGGGCCAGTATTAGCAGTAAGGCCCCTAGCCCAGCGCTTACCAACGCAGGCTCAGATGTTCCGCCAGGCACAGGAAGCCGAAGGCCCTCAGGGGCAGCAACAGCATGGTCGAGGAAGGCCGCAACAAGGGGCTCCGCGGGGCCAGGCTCTCACATTGACCTTGGGAGAGGCTCTAGCGTCTAGTGACGTGGTGGCAGGTAAAATTCTCGTCACCTCATTTTCCGCTGTAGCATTATTTGATTCAGGCGCTACTCATTCATTCATCTCTGCACAATATGCTACACGGATTGGATTAGAGTTTGAGGCATTGCCGGAGAGGATGGATATACTCACCGGCAATGGGCTCGTAGAAGTTAGCAGAGTGCGCTTTTCATGTCTGGTGGAGGTGTGTGGGCATTTACTGCCCGCATCATTGATTGAATTCCCTATGGGGAATTTTAATGTCGTTCTTGGCATGGATTGGTTGAGAGACAGTCATGCGACAGTTGATTGTAGAGGAGGTAGGGTCATATTCAGTATTCCTGGGATGGAGCAGTTCATCTTTACTCGAACCTTGAAGAATCAGGCCGGAGGCGTCATCTCAGCAGCAGTGTCAGAGCCAGGACAGATTCCGAGAGTGGTCGAAGATTTTCTTGACGTCTTCCCCGATGAGCTCCCAGGGATACCCCCAGTCAGAGAGGTAGAATTTAGCATTGAGTTGAACCGTGGAACGAGGCCTATTGCAGATAGAGTTTACAGAATGTCGCCGTCAGAGCAGGATAAGTTGTATCAACATGAAGAAGAGTTGAAGTCTAAGGGATTCATCCGAGACAGTAATTCGCCCTGGGCCGCGCCAGTGATTCTAGTTCCCAAGAAGGATGGGTCGACGAGGATGTGCATCGACTACCGCAAGCTGAATGCAGTAACAGTGAAGAATAAGTACCCACTACCAAGGATTGATGACCTGTTCGACCAGTTGAGCAAGGCCAGCGTCTTTTCCAAGATCGATCTTCGGTCAGGATACTATCAAGTAAGAGTCCGGGAGCAAGACATACCGAAGACAGCATTCAGATCTAGATATGGGCATTATGAGTTTTTAGTAATGCCCTTTGGACTAACCAACGCCCCCGCAGTATTCATGGATTTAATGAACCGCATATTTCTGCCGTACTTGGATAAATTTGTGGTGGTGTTCATAGATGACATTCTTGTCTATTCCAGCAGTGAAGAGGAGCATGAGAAACATCTTAGGACTGTCTTACAGACATTGAGGGAGCATCAACTTTATGCGAAGCTTGACAAGTGTGAATTTTGGTTAGATCACATTTCGTTCCTGGGGCATGTAATTTCTGGGGCAGGAGTGTCAGTGGATCCGAAGAAGATTGAGGCCGTGGAGCATTGGCCAGTTCCGAGAACGGTTGCAGAAGTGCGAAGTTTCTTAGGATTAGCTGGTTACTACAGAAGGTTCGTGGCGGACTTTGCCAAGATCTCTGCACCCTTAACGCGTTTGACGCACAAGGACGTAGAGTTTGTTTGGTCAGCTAGCTGTCAGGCATCATTTGAAGAATTGAAGAAGAGATTGATCTCAGCCCCGATCTTGACACTTCCAGTAGGAGCAGGAGGCTTTACAGTATATTGTGACGCATCAGGGAAGGGTCTTGGATGTGTATTGATGCAGCATGGAAAAGTGATAGCATATGCGTCTCGGCAGCTTCGAGACCATGAGAAAAATTACCCGACTCACGATTTGGAGTTAGCAGCTGTGGTGTTTTCACTCAAGTTGTGGAGGCATTATTTATACGGGGATCGGGTAGAGATCTATACTGATCATAAGAGTTTGAAATACGTATTCACGCAGCGAGATTTGAACATGAGGCAAAGAAGATGGTTAGAACTGCTGAAGGATTTTGATTTAGATCTTCAGTATCACCAAGGCAAGGCGAATGTAGTTGCAGATGCACTGAGTAGGAGAGACAGTGCCTTTATCTTGACCTCGCAGAAGCATATTTTAGATGACCTTCAGAGTATGGGAATCGAAGTAGTTTTGCCAAGGGATATAGGAAGAATGACCAGTATGCAGATTCAGTCAACCTTAGTAGAGAGGATAAGGGCAGCACAAGCAGGAGATCCACAGATTCAGAAGTTGCGGTCGGAGTGTGAATCAGGCCGTAGGAAGGAGTTAGTGATTCATGAAGATGGTACGCTCAGGTTTGGAAATAGACTCTGTGTACCGAGTGGAGACCTTCGGCAAGAAGTTATGTCCGAAGCTCATAGTTCTATTTACTCCATTCATCCAGGAGGAACGAAGATGTATCGAGATATCAGGCAGTTCTTTTGGTGGAATGGCATGAAAAGAGAGATAGCGAGATTTGTATCCAAGTGTCTGGTATGTCAGCAGGTGAAAGCCGAGCAGCAGAGACCAGCAGGGTTGCTACAGCCGCTTCCTATCCCAGAATGGAAATGGGAGCACATCACGATGGATTTTGTGACCGGTTTACCTAGATCTCCGACTGGTAAGAATGCAGTCTGGGTAATAGTAGATCGACTCACGAAGGTCGCTCATTTCCTTCCCTTCCGAGTTGGACAGACTACTGAGCAGTTAGCAGAAATGTACATGAAGCAGATAGTAAGGCAGTACGGTGTTCCAGTTAGTATAGTATCAGATCGGGATACGCGGTTTACTTCCCATTTTTGGCGGAGCTTGCACCAAAGTTTGGGAACCAAGTTAAGATTCAGTACTGCTTATCATCCACAAACTGACGGGCAATCAGAAAGAACCATTCAGACATTAGAAGATATGCTACGGGCGTGTACCTTGGATTTTGGCGGATCTTGGGAGGATCACCTTCATCTAGTGGAGTTCTCCTATAACAACAGCTATCAGGCTAGCATTCAGATAGCCCCGTTCGAAGCATTGTACGGAAGGAAGTGCAGGTCCCCTTTGGCATGGGACGACGTCGGAGAACGGAAGTTGTTGGGGCCAGAGATGATCACGCAGACTGTGGAGATAGTTAAGTTAGTCAGAGAGCGCCTTCGAGTTGCACAGGACCGACATCGTCATTGGGCAGATCAGCATCGTAGGCCTCTAGAGTTCAGGGTTGGCGACCAAGTGTTTCTGCGGATTTCGCCTACTCGGGGAATCATCAGATTTGGAACCCGGGGAAAGCTTAGTCCAAGATACGTTGGTCCTTTCAAGATTCTCGCTCGGGTAGGCGATGTGGCTTATCGACTTGCCCTTCCGCCTTCGTTAACTGGCATACATGATGTGTTTCATGTGTCCCAATTACGTAGGTATGTCCCGGATCCGAGTCACGTCCTCGATCATTCTGAGTTAGTCGTTGGTACCGACCTAACTTACGAGGAACAACCCGTATCTATTTTGGACCGGCGAGAGAAGGTACTCAAGAATCGGACGATAAGCCTTGTCCGTGTTTCTTGGAACCATCACTCTTCGGGAGAGTCAACCTGGGAGCGCGAGGACGAGATCAGATCTCGTTATCCGTATTTGTTTGACTAATAAGGTATATTTATGCACCTTATTGACACGATTCCATGCTTTTCTGTACCTGCTTATTTTGCACTTTGTGATGTATGATAATAACTGCTATGATAGTTAACTTATATATATGATTGTGCCTTGCTTGCCCTGATTTCACTATCCTGTCTTGGCTGGAATTCCGAGGACGGAATTTTTCTAAGAAGGGTAGAGATGTCACTCCCTAATCCTGGAATACGTATTTTAATACGTAAACCGATAAATTATATTTACCTTGAATTTATACTATATTTATTATGCAGTATTTCTTCATGCATTTCCCAAAAATATTCGACAAAATATTATTTCCTAATTTATTTTCTGCATTTGGGCCTACAGTTTTGGCTCATTTGGGTAACCTATTCTTGGTTCACCAATGGGTCATCATGAACCCTTTGGTTCATCATGAACCCATGGGTCCAAGAATTCTATATATATAACTCATCTCCTTCTCTCTCCTCTCATTTACTTCCTCCACCAACCAAGGCAAGTACCAACTTGCTCAAGAGAAGGATCCATTATTTTGTTAATGATTCTTACAAAACTATTTGCCAAAACATGTTCTTCTCCTCAATCTATACTAGTTTAGAACTTGAAAATTTCTATTTTGAAGCTTTGATTTTTGTACATCTAAGTTTTAATCATTTTCGGATTTTGCATGGTTTGATCTACTTTAGTTGGATTTTATGGGTTTTTGATGCTTCCATGTGAAAGAACATTCAGTTTCACCCAAGTTGGAGCTTTGGAAATCTGGATTTGGAGTTCGGATGGCCAAGTTATGATACTTTGAAGCTTGGGTTCAGACATGGTGTTCTTGCTGTTTTGGAGAAGACAGTGAACAGTGTGCTCCTGTTTGAGCACGCTTCCTGTTGGAAGCGTGTCTCCCCTTGAGCTTGCGTGACTTTTCACGCAGCTCTTTCCCTTGAGCTTGCGTGACTTTTCACGCTGCTCTTTCCCTTGAGTTCGCGTGACTTTTCACGCAGCTCTTCCCTTGAGTTTGCGTGACTTTTCACGCAGCACTTCCCTTGAGCTTGCGTGACTTTTCACGCAGCTCTTTCCCTTGAGCTTGCGTGACTTTTCACGCTGCTCTTTCCCTTGAGCCTGCGTGACTTTTCACGCACGCTGCCTTGTTGTGCGTATGCTTTTGATATTTTATTAGATATTATATGCCCATTTTATATCCTTACGCCTTTTGTCCTGAGCATGATATGAGCACTGATGTGATCCCGGAGAACAAAGTGTTCCTACCTGATACATGTACCTGAATGTCCCAGTTCTTGTTCATGCTCGACAAATGACTCGTAACTCCACGTGGCGTATTTGTAATGATGCATTACACTAAGGAGGGTAGCACATGTTGACATACTGATTGACATGGATCCTCACTTAGGGTACTCGTACTAAAGTACGACTTTAGGAGGATAATTATGCAGGCCACAGCATGAGAGTCCAAGATTTCACCTAGGGTTAAACTAGGCAACTGAATATACTAGATGCATGGGGAGGGCAGAGTCCCGAGATCGTGTTACACCAGTCGCCCTGAGATATTGTCTTGGCGCGCCGGCTGGTCTCCACGGATACTGTGTCATCCGCAACGAGTGGATGACTGTATCCGATTAATTCCTGCTATATATTACATGTCTTGGCAAGGTGGCCTCACGAGGGACATGTGCTCAATGACACCTGTCTACGCGAACTCCTGGGTTGGCTAGCCTTGCTGGAAAGATACGATCTGAGGATTTTTCTAATAACATGACGCGAGGATAACCTCGTTCCACTAGAAACTCGTAGACTTGATTGGCCGTGAAAACGACTTGCATGTTTCCTATTTACCTTCCGTGAATAACTGAGGGAAGCGGACTATCATGGTGCGTGATCCAACCCATGTTCTTGTTTGATTGTTGGGTTGGTTATCGTACTATGACAGGCTGTGGACCGAAGTTATGAACGGAAGACTTATTCTGGTTGTGAAGTGCTACTTCTGTGAATGACTGAGGAACATGGTCTATCATGGTACATGATCCAACCCATGTTCTTGTTTGATTGTTGGGTTGGTTATTGTGCTGCGATAGGCTATCGATCGAAGTCACGATCAGGAGATTTTATGGTTTTTACCTTTTTAACTTATGTGAAAGTTATAGAGTACGACACGTCCCGACTCCATGCGGCACCTTTTGTCCTTGTTTGGTTGTAAGGGTGCCATATGGGTTCGAGGATGTTGCGCTACCCTATAATAGTAGCATAAGTATTACTATTATCCAAGGTTATAAACGGCGGTAGGCGGGTGCGCGGCGGAGAGAGTCCGCCTACCGCCTAGGCGGCCTAGGCGGTACCTAGGCGCCGCCTAGGCGGTTGATACATTTTGAACATTTTTTACTATTTTACCACTGTTTTTTTTGCATAATATGCATATTTTTAAGGGTGTTCCATGCATAACTAAGTTGTAGAACGAAGATTTATAAAGTTTTAGTGTTGTTAGGCCCATAATGTTAAAAAAAAACCTTTTTGGCCAAAATATTTTGTAAAGTATTTATCCGCCTAGGCGCTCGCCTACGCTGCCTCACCTCCGCCTATGCCGCCAACCTCCATTGGCCGCCTACTCTACCGCCTACAGCAAAGCGGTGCGGAGAGAGACCGCCTACCGCCTAGGCGCCGCCTAGGCGGCCTAGGCGGGCGCCATTTAGAACGCTGCTATTATCAGTCATTCTATTAGTTGGGTTTTTAATCTTAACTCTTGTGCCCCTTTGGCGGTACTTGCTATTCGGGGCTGACCCCGCTGGTTTTGTTTGGCCAGATCTCGTAGCAGAGCCAGAGGACACGATCTTCCTCCCTGACATCCATGGTGCATACTAGGAGCATGGCGGTTCGGGGACTCGAGTGGGTTTCTTCTCCACCACTCCTGCTTATACTTTTGCGGCGTTTAGCCACCGGCACCTGTTAGCCGGATTACTTGATATTTTGTGTCAGTACATAATTGTAATTAAACAGACTGCAGCTGTGTATAATTTTGTACTCCTGACTCTCTGAGATATCTAAATTATAAAGCTAGTCTCTCATGATCATTTTGATGAAGCGTCAGGGACGCCTTACTGCTTTATCTTTAATGTTCATTTAATTGCTGATTTGACTTAATTGATTGAGACATAGAACTCTGTGGGACCATAGGAGACTTGATTGTAGCATGTACCCCCCAGTCTCTCGACAGCCACGATCGCCGTATGACGTTACGTACCTCATATGGAGTAGCTCGCCTAGTCCGTCCCCGTATTTCGGTACTGGGACGTGACAACTTGGTGTCTCCGAATCAGGCTGCGTTCATCAAGGGGAGGTCGATCGCTGAGCACAACCTCCTGGCTCATGAGATGGTGAGGGGCTTTAGCAAACCCGGAGGGGAAAAGGCATGTGTGAAACTGAACCTAAGGAATACGTATGACATGGTTAATCGAGACTTCCTTTGTCATCTGCTGACCGCCATGGGATTCGCGGACCACTAGGTTGCATTGATCTGGGAGTGCATCACGTCTCCCACTTTCTCTGTCCTCATCCAGGGCGTTCCTTATGGGTACTTCCAGAGCAATCGTGGGCTTAGACAAGGTGACCCCCTGTCCCCTTACCTGTTCACGCTTGTTATAGAATACTTCACATGCCTGATGGACCTGGCAGTGCACCGTGGGAGGCTGGTCCCTTTGTTTCGGAGGGTGGATCCCCCAGTTACCCACCTTATATATGCAGATGATCTCTTGGTGTTCATCCAGCCTTCGACGGAGGGTTTGCAGACACTTGCGGCGATTATGGAAGAATTGAATTCTCTCTCGGGCCTCCAGATGAACAGGGATAAGAGTCGGGTTTACTTCAGCTCCCTATATTCCCAGAAGGAGGAGCGGGCCACTGTGCTAGGTATCGCGAGGAGTGATCTTCTGGTGCGATACTTAGGAGTGCCTCTCATAGTCAACTATGCGCGGGATCAGGACTGCCATAGTCTGGTGGAGTATGTCCAGAGGAGAGTGGAAGGTTGGCAAGCTGGCGGTTTGTCATTTGGCGGACGCATAGAGCTGGTCAGATCGGTGATTTCGGCTGTGGCCCATTTCTGGCTACAGTCCATCCTCCTCCCTGTTGCCACTATTCGGAAAGTGGAGCGGCTATGTGCAGATTTCATTTGGAGGGGGGTATGCATGCGATCTCCTGGGAGCAGCTCTGTCGACCCAGGAAGGAGGGAGGAGTGGGGCTCAGGCCGTTGTTGGAGATTAGGGAGGCCTCCGCGCTTAAGCTGGCTTGGAGATTCATCAACATGGGGTCTCTCTGGGCGGACTGGATGCACAGTAGATACGTGAAGCAGGATAACTCTTGGACGTGTGCTACTGACAAAAATCACTTAGTCACGTTCAAGACTGTCATGCGACACAGGGGGTGCTCAAATCTGCAATCCGGAGGGTCATGAAGGATGGGTCTGGAACAGACCTATGGCGGGATCCTTGAATAGATCGGCGTTCGCTTTTGGACATCAGGGGAGCCCCGACACATCAGGAGGACATGCGCGGTCTGACGTGTAGTCGCATCATTCGCGATGGGGAGTGCAGGTCGGAGTCGTATCGGTTTACTGAGGAGCTGGGTGGGATCATTAGTAGTATTGCCATTGATCCAGCTTTTCCTGCTGATCGGTGGATTTGGGAGCCGTCAGGAGCAACTCCGGGAACAGGGGAGTTCCAATTCCGGAGCTGCTACAACCTCATTCGGCGCACCTCTCCTCAGAGTCCTGACTACGAGTTCGTTTGGTGCAAGGGTTGGCCAGGAAGATGCAGCTCAGTGTCTACAATCTTCTACTGGGTCGCCTTTTGACTAGGGATCGCCTGAGTTCGTTTGGAGTGCCGGTTCCGGATCCCAAGTGTGTGCTATGCTGTATGGAGCAGGAATCTATTAAGCATATTTTCTTCGAGTGCGCACTGGCATGACAGATCTGGTCGGAGCAAAGTAGAGTGTTGGAAGTGTGCGTCTCCGGGAAGGGAATTGGGGACATCATCACGGTGCTCCGGGATAGCAGGGGTCGAGGGCAGGACTGGTTCCGGACCGCCAGAGTTCGTCTGGCTGTTTCAGTCTGGCATGTATGGCGGAAACAAAATCGTCGATATTTGAGGGGCTGGTCACCCCTCCGGTAGCATTCTCCATAACATCGATTTTGATGTAAATGTTATGGGGAATTGATGAGTGGGAGTCCCACTTTGATTGTATGTTGTAAGATTATTGCTTTACTTTTGGAATAAAATTTACCCTTTTTCCTATATATATATATATATATATATATATATATATATATATATATAGCCAATGACCTCTAGCTCAAGTGGCTAGTGTGGAGGCATGTGACCTGAGAGGGTGGTGTTCGAATCCCAGTGCGAGCGATCATGGATAATTACCCTTCTGTTCCTGCAGATGACCTCTAGCCTAGTGGTTAAGAGAGATGCAAGCGGCCCGAGTGGTCAGGAGTTCGAATCCCAGTGGGAGCGATTCCAGAAACAATTTACCTGGTTCCAAAATATATATATATATATATATATATATATATATATATATATATATATATATATATATATATATATATATATATATATAATTCTCTGATGGGTGATCGCGCGACCGCGTCACCTAGGGTTTCCGCGTTGATGCCGACCCCTCCCCCCCGACCCTCCGATCCGCTTGCGGGGAAGGGGCCTCGGCGGCTGGGAGGTGCGGGAGGGGGTGGCCAACCCACAGGCGGCAGCAGCGCCGCAACCCCCCCCCCCCCCCCACGCGAGGGGGGGTCGGGAGGCGTCGGCGGGACCCCCCCATGCGGGGGGGGGGGGGGGGGTCGGGAGGCGTCGGTGGCGGGACCCCCCCAGGCGGGGGGGGGGGGGGTCGGGAGGCATCGGCGGCGGGACCCCCCCAGGAGGGGGGGGGGTCGGGAGGCGTCGGCGGGACCCCCCTAGGCGGGGGGGGGGGGGGGGGGGTCGGGTGGCAACGGGGACAGCGGTCCTCGGACTGGTGGCGGCGGTGGGAACCCCCGACGCGGGGGGGGGGGGGGGGGGGGGGACGGGTGGAGGCGGCGGCGACACTTCCGGAATAGATCCCATATTCGAGTTTGGTTCCGGAAGGGACAAAATGGGGATGCCGGCTGGCAGACCGTGACGAGGCGACGGACTGGAGGACGGAGAGGGGCACTGCCCCAAGTCTCGGGAAGGGCGGGGCCAGGGAATTCTGGGAATCGACCCTTGATCGGCTCTACGGATTTCCGGCGCCGTGGGGGAGGCACGGTGCGATCATGGATAATTACCCTTCTGTTCCATATATATATATATATATATATATATATATATATATATGCAGATGAAAAAAAAATATATATATATATATATATGCAGATGACCTCTAGCCTAGTGGTTAAGAGAGATGCAAGCGGCCCGAGTGGTCAGGAGTTCGAATCCCAGTGGGAGCGATTCCAGAAACAATTTACCTGGTTCCAATATATATATATATATATATATATATATATATATATATATAAAATTCTCTGATGGGCGATCGCGCGACCGCGTCACCTAGGGTTTCCGCGTTGATGCCGACCCCTCCCCCCCGACCCCCCGATCCGCTTGCGGGGAAGGGGCCTCGGCGGCTGGGAGGTGCGGGAGGGGGTGGACAACCCACAGGCGGCAGCAGCAGCGCAACCCCCCCCCCCCCCCACGCGAGGGGGGGTCGGGAGGCGTCGGCGGGACCCCCCCATGCGGGGGGGGGGGGGGGGGTCTGGAGGCGTCGGTGGCGGGACCCCCCCAGGCGGGGGGGGGGGGGGGGGGGGTCGGGAGGCATCGGCGGCGGGACCCCCCCAGGAGGGGGGGGGTCGGGAGGCGTCGGCGGGACCCCCCTAGGCGGGGGGGGGGGGGGGGTCGGGTGGCAACGGGGGCAGCGGTCCTCGGACTGGTGGCGGCGGTGGGAACCCCCGACGCGGGGGGGGGGGGGGGGGGGACGGGTGGAGGCGGCGGCGACACTTCCGGAATAGATCCCATATTCGAGTTTGGTTCCGGAAGGGACAAAAATGGGGATGCCGGCTGGCAGACCGTGACGAGGCGACGGACTGGAGGACGGAGAGGGGCACTGCCCCATGTCTCGGGAAGGGCGGGGCCAGGGAATTCTGGGAATCGACCCTTGATCGGCTCTATGGATTCCCGGCGCCGTGGGGGAGGCACGGTGCGATCCGTCTCGGGTTGGAGGCCAAAGGCGACGGCGACCGAGAAGGCTAAGGGTATTGCGACTGATACCGGCAGGCCAGGCCAGTGTCCTGTAAATCCTCCGACCAGGACGCACGTTGAGGAGCAGAGGCCTCGGTCATGGAAAGTGGTCTGCACGCCGGTGGTTGCGAAAAGCCCGATGTCGATGGAGTTTGTCCTACCGATGTCAGTTGGAGGAGGGCTCCGGGCGTACTTTCCCGTTGAAGAAATAGCGGTCGTGTCCGAATTCTGGAAGAACACCCTGGTGTTCTATGTGTTAGGGAACAAGCCGTTCTATGGCCAAATTCGGGGCTATGCGGAGCGGGTCTGGAGACCCAAAGGTAGCATGGAATTCTTCTCGCGGGAGAACGGGTTCTATTATGTCAAATTTGGGTTAGCGGAGGACGTGTCCAGGATCTTACAGGGAGGGCCTTGGTCATTTGATGGGCGGCTTATTATCCTGAAGGAGTGGACGCCGGAGCTACGATGTGAGAAGGAGGTGCTGAACGCCATTCCCATATGGGTCAGATTCCCTGAGTTCCCCGTACAATATTGGAGTATCCCGCTCCTCATGAGACTCGCCAGTCTTGTGGGGAAGCCGATCAAAGCTGACGAGGCCACCACTTTCCGCACCAGACTGATGTATGCTCGGGTCTTCGTGGAGATAAAGGCGGGCTCGGAGCTGCCGAGTATGCTTGAGTATCAGGTACCGTCAGGGGAGGTACTGACACAGGCGGTGGAATATGATTGGGTCCCCCCCATGTGTTCTCGTTGTGAGTGCTTTGGGCACACTACCAGTGCGTGCAAGTGCAAGGGGAAAGAGATTGCCAGGCCACAGGTGGCTCGGACGGAAGCACCTGGGACATCGTCGACACCCAGTCACTTGCCTGGAGAGACGGAGACAGTCAGACATATGGAGGAGGACACAGGGATGGAGGTTGATAGGAGGCTGGAGTCAGGATCACCGATGAGACAGGAGAGCACGCAGGGGGCGTTGGGCCCGTTCAGGCCGCAGAGGGCCATTGTGACCAGGGGTATGAGCGAGGCTGGTAGCGGTCAGAGGGTGATGGAGACACACCATGCGATCCAGGTGTACAGCAGCAGGAAGAGACACGCTCCGGCTACACGGGAGGATATCTCTCAGGCGAGGGATATGGACGACCAGTTCGAAGACAATCCTGACTAGACTCTTACCCTCAGTAGGATCCAGGCCCATCTTGCCCCTTCCTCCATGATAGATGCAGTCATTGATAAGGCGGATGAGACACTTCCCTCGAGTGTCGATCCAGACGAGTTCCAGAGGGACCCCCCCTCTTTTATTTAGATGTCGGTCCTAGCATGGAACATTAGGGAGGTGTTCCATTGGGCGATGGAGGGAGATTGGAGGGGTTCTGAGAAGGGAGTCATGTGACATTGCTATCCTGCTGGAGACGAAGATTAGAGGGGCCGTTATGCTCTCGCGTAGGACTCCGGCAGACTGGGATCATATTCATAACTTAGATCTTTGTGATATGGCAAGGATCTGGGTTAGGTGGAACAAAGGTAGCTGGGAGGGGGTGCAGATCCATAAATCAGAACAACTCATCGGCGTCACCTTCGAGAACAAAGGGGGGTTCCGGTTCATCCTGGGTGCTGTGTATGGACATAATGATCGAAGACTCCGGGAGGCTTTATGGGAGGTTATTGTGCATCTGTGTATTCTGGCGGACAACATGCATCTTCACCTGCTCATCATGGGGGACTTCAATGCTATGCTGCTCCGTCATGAGAAGGTGGGTGGTCGTCATGTTCCGGACCCGATCCTATATGACTTCCAGAGGTGCCTGCTTAGGTCAGGGATGCGAGGGCTGGAGCGAGCTGGGCATATATGGACCTGGCACAACAAGGCTACTATTAACCGGATTGCTTGTCAGCTGGATCGGGCCTTGGGCAATAGTGAGTGGTTCAGGTGCTTTCCGAACTCGGTGGCAGAAGGTCTTGCGGCGGGTACTAGCGATCATTCCCCTATCCGGGTTGGCCTTTGTGAGAGACCCATTCAGAGGGCGAGGCCATTTCGGTATAACAACAGCTGGTACTTGTCGGCTGGATATGAGGAGGCGGTTATGGGAGAGATGGAACACTTCCCGGAAGGCACGGCTCAGTTCCGCATGGTACACAAACTTAAGCAGCTCAAGCGGACCATCAGGGGATGGGTTAAGACGAGACAGCGGACCTCCCTGGCGGATAAGGAAGCCGAGCTTTGGGACATCCAGGTGGCACTCCAAGCTGACATTATGAACGGGGAGCTGGCGGCTAAGGAGAAGGTCTTGATCGAGGAGGTCAGCACCATGAGACTGCAGGAGGAGATCAGTGCGGCTCAGAGGGCCAAATGTACCTGGCTCAAAGATGGAGATCGCTGCACCAAATTCTTCTACGATGTGATTCGTACCCGTCAGCACCGGAACAGCATCCCCAGACTTCTGAATGCTGAGGGACGCCTTGTTGCGGATCCGGTGGAGATTCAGGAGGAGGCCGTCAGATTTTACACTGACTTATATCAGCAGACGGACTATTCCAGCACGTTCCCAGCCCTTGTCACGAAGAGACTGGTGACCCGGCATGGGAATAGTCTGCTCTTGGCTCCTGTGAGGATGGAGGAGGTTGAAGACATTGTGATGAAGGCTAATCCTCATAAAGCTCCGGGGCCTGATGGCTTCTCTTCTGGGTTCTTTAAGAGGCACTGGGGGGTGCTTAAGGCCCCGGTTCTGGCGGCAGTTCAGGAGTTCTTTACGACAGACAAGCTCCTGAAGGAGATGAACCACACATTCTTGACGCTGGTTCCTAAGGAGGGAGCGACCTCTCTTGCCGATTTTCGACCCATTGCTTGCTGCAATTTTCTTTACAAGATTATTACTCACCTTATGTGCAGGCGTATGGAGGTGATTATGCAGGGATTGGTGTCCCGGAATCAAGCAGCATTCATCAAGGGACGGTCGATAGCGAAGCACAGCCTCCTTGCTCATGAGATGGTGAGGGAGTTCAGCAAATCTGGCGGGATGAAGGCTTGTGTGAAACTTGACCTTCGGAAAGCCTATGATACTGTCAACCGGGACTTCCTGTGTCACTTGATGCTTGCTATGGGGTTCGACGAGAGGTGGGTTGAGAGGGTGAGGGAGTGCATCTGCTCCCCTACATTCTCTGTCCTCATCCAGGACATGCCGCATGGCTATTTCAGGAGCAACAGGGGATTGAGGCAGGGTGACCCACTCTCACCGTACCTCTTTACCCTGGTGATGGAGTACTTTACATGTTTGATGGATATGGCAGTGCATAGCAAGAGGATCGTCCCACTTTTCCGCTTGGTGAGTCCGGTTGTATCCCACTTGATCTATGCTGACGACTTATTGGTGCTGCTCCAGCCTTCCATGCGGGGAATGAGAGCGCTCTCTGACATTATGGAGGAGTTCGGACGGTTATCTGCGCTCCAGTTGAACAGGGAGAAAAGCCGAGTCTATTTCAGCTCTCGGTGTACACAGCAGGAGGAGAGGGCCTTCGCCTTGGGCGTGGACAGAGGCGAGCTCCCAGTGAAATATCTGGGGGTCCCGCTGACAGTCAACTATGCCAGAGAGCAGGATTGCCACAGCTTGGTGAACTTTGCTCAGAGGAGAGTGGAAGGATGGCAAGCTGCGGGTCTATCTTTCGGAGGCCGGATAGAGTTGGTGTGTTCGGTTATTGCTGGCATCACGATGTTCTGGTTCCAGTCTATCCAGATCCCCTCGGCTACTATTCGTAAAGTGGAGGCCATTTGTGCTGACTTCATCTGGAGGGGAGGGATGCATGCGATATCCTGGGACCAGTTATGTCGGCCACGGGAGGAAGGAGGGGTGGGGTTGAGGCCTCTTCATACAGTCAGGAAGGCAGCTTGTGTGAAGATGGCCTGGAGATTCATCAAGGGGGGATCGCTCTGGGCAGATTGGATGGCGAGCAGATACCTGAGGAGGACCAACTTCTGGGCTTGCAGGATAGACAACAATTTTTCGGTCACATTCAAGGCCATCCCGAGGTGTAGGCCGGTGCTCCAGACCGCTATTTGCAGGCACATGAAGGATGGGACGACTACAGACCTCTGGCTGGACCCTTGGTTGGGTTCCAGATCCTTGCTCGAGCGTCTGGGGGGGGCAGCTGGACAGAGAAGCGGGCAGGGGGCTCACCTGCAGTCGGATCATCAGAGATGGAGTTTGGAGGCCAGAGGGATATACTTATACAGCGCAGCTAGCTGAGGAGATCCGCCTTATTACTATCGACGCTAGCCATGCTGAGGATACATGGAGCTGGGCAGTACCAGGTGCGGGGGGCGGGTCAGGTCATTTCTGCTTTCGTAGCTGCTACGATTTGGTTCGGACCCACCACGACCAGACTGAGGAGGTGGACTTCATCTGGGGAAAGGGCGTAGCTCGGAAAATGCAACTTTGTGCATATCGCCTTCTCCGGGGTAGACTGATGACGAGAGACAGACTACTCCGGTTTGGGATGCAGATCCCGGATGCCAAATGTGTGCTATGCAATGAGGAAGATGAATCTATGGGCACCTATTCTTTGGTTGCCCGGTGGCTTGGCACATTTGGACTGAGCAGTGTGCACAGCTGAGAGGAGGAGTTGGGATAGATCGAGACATCCGGAGCATCCTCAGCTGGATCCGTGATCACAATGGCCGGGATCCGGGGTGGGCTAGAAGAGCCAGAGTTCGTCTTGCTGCATCTGTTTGGCACATCTGGAAGGAGCGGAACAGACGTATCTTTGAAGGCTTGACTACCCCTCCTATTGGAATTCTACATAATTTAGAATTCGATGTATCTGTATTGGCCCCATAATAATATTTTGGGGCTAGGAAAGTTGTGATGTTGTACTTTAATACCTTTTTCCGCTATATGCGAGGAATAAATTCACCCTTATTCCAAATATATATATATATATATATATATTTATTTTTTTTGGAAAAAGGGTAAATTTTATTCCACTATCATCGCAATAGGTTACAACATAGAGATACAGTCCCAACTCAGGGGGACATTACTAGTACATCCGACTCAATGTTTTGAAGGATGCCCACTGGTGTAGTGGACAGCCCCTCATAAATGCGCCGGTTTCTCTCCTTCCAGACATGCCAAACAGATGCAGCAAGTCTCAATCTGGCACATCTGGCCCAGCTCTGCTCCTGGCCCCTGCAATCACCAATCCACTTAAGGATTTCTCTGAAGTCCCGCTCCCTTCCAACCCCTCCCAAGTGTTTCCGGCTCTGCTCCGCCCAGATGCTCCATGCCACGTGGCACTGAAAGAACAGATGCCCAATGGATTCATTCTCTGTCTCACACAAAACACACTTAGGGTCAGGGACAGGGACCCCGAACCGAAGTAGTCGGTCCCTAGTGAGTAACCGGCCCAGCACCAGTTTATAAGCAGACAGTTGCATCTTCCTGGCAAGCCCCTTCTCCCAGACAAAGTCGTACTCCTCAATATCATCGAAGTGGGGGCGAATAAGGTCGTAGCAGCTGCTAAATCTGAACTCCCCCGCACCCTCCGAGCGGCCGGGAGGAGCCCAAACCCAGACATCAGACAGTGCCGTAGGAGTGATCTGCACCTGTCTGATCTCCTCACCTAACTGAGCAGTGAAACGATACTCCTCTGGCCTCCAGACCCCACCACTGATGATGTGCCTACAAGTCAGACCTTTGTACGCCACACCGTCCCTCTGGGGACCCAGAATCTCCAGAAGAGACTGACCTGAAATCCACGGATCGAGCCAAAGGTCCGTCTCCCCTCCCTCCCTCATCTTCCTCCGAATAGCCGTCCGAAGTACAGGACGGTTCCTCAGGATATGCTTGAACGACACAGAGAAGTTGTTGTCAATTTCACATACCCAGAAGTTCCTGCCCTGGAGATACCGACTAGTCATCCAGGCCGACCAGAGAGAATCGCCCTGAAGGAACCTCCATGCCATCTTGATCCCCGCCGCCTCCCTGACAGATACAAGGGATCGCAGACCCACACCTCCCTCCTTCCTGGGCCGACAGAGCTGCTCCCAAGAGATGGCATGAATCCCCCCATGCCAAATGAACTTGGCACATATGCCCTCAATCTTTCTGATAGTAGCCAAAGGAACCATAATAGATTGGAGCCAGAACAAAGCAATAGCATAAATGACCGATCGAACCAGCTCAATACGCCCTCCAAAAGATAGGCCAGCCGCCTGCCAGCCCTCTACCCTCCTCTGTGCAAAGTCCACCAGACTCTGACATTCTCGGTCCTTCGCGTAGTTGACGGAAAGGGACACCCCCAGATATTTCACCGGGAGGTCCCCCTTTTCCACCCCAAGCTCCAGGGCCCGCTCCTCCTTCAAAGTGCAAGAGTTGCTGAAGTAAACTTTGCTCTTGTCCCTATTTAACCGAAGGCCCGATAGCTGTCCGAACTCTTCCATCACTGCCGCAAGCTCCCTCATCCCTCGCATGGAAGGCCTCAACAAAACCAATAGGTCATCCGCATATATGAGATGTGAGACCACCGGAGAGACCCTGCTGTATATCGGTACAATCCTCTCCCGATGCACCGTAATGTCCATCAAACAGTGTGAAATACTCCATCACGAGGGTGAATAGGTAGGGGGAAAGCGGATCCCCCTGCCGAAGCCCCTGCTGCTGCCGAAGAACCCGTATGGAATACCCTGAATGAGGACCGAGAAAGTAGGAGAGGTGATGCACTCTCTGACTCTGTCCACCCATGTCTCGGAGAATTCCATCGCACCCATCAAATGACAGAGGAAG
>JANAVB010035497.1:0-49903 GCA_029216955.1 Iris pallida
TGTCTCCGTACAAGTAGTGCCTCCACAACTTAAGTGCAAACACTACTGCTGCTAGCTCCAAGTCGTGGGTCGGGTAATTCTTCTCATGATCACGGAGTTGACGTGACGCATAAGCAATTACCTTCCCATGCTGCATCAAAACACATCCCAATCCTCTGCCTGAAGCGTCGCAATAAACTGTGAATCCTCCGGTCCCATCTGGAAGGGTGAGAATGGGAGCCGTTATCAAACCTCGCTTCAACTTCTCAAATGATTCCTGACATTCTGCTGTCCAAACGAACGGCACATCCTTACGGGTCAACTGGGTCATCGGCGCTGAAATCCTTACAAAATCAGAGACGAACCGCCGGTAGTAGCCGGCCAATCCTAGAAAGCTGCGAACTTCTGCCACTGAGCTGGGTACGGGCCATGCCTCGATAGCCACAATCTTCTGGGGATCCACTTCTACTCCTCCTCTGGTAATGATGTGACCCAAGTATGAAATGCGATCGAGCCAGAACTCGCATTTACTGAACTTGGCGTACAACTGGTGCTCTCTGAGAATCTGAAGAACCACACGGAGATGCTGCTCATGCTCCGCCTCACTCTTGCTGTAGACCAGGATGTCATCAAAGAATACTATCACAAACTGATCCAAGTAAGGCATAAAAATACGGTTCATAAGGTCCATGAACACTGTCGGCGCATTGGTCGCTCCAAAGGGCATAACTAGAAACTCCCAATGCCCGTACCTAGATCTGAACGCCGTCTTCGGGATGTCCTGCTCTCTGACTCTGATCTGGTGGTATCCTGACCGCAAGTCTATCTTCGAGAAAACTGAAGCCCCTTTGAGTTGATCAAACAAATCATCTATCCTTGGAAGAGGGTATCTGTTCTTGATTGTCACTGAGTTCAAGGTACGATAATCAACACATAGCCTGGACGTACCATCCTTCTTTTTCACAAGAAGCATCGGGGCTCCCCAAGGCGATCCACTTGCACGAATGAATCCCTTGGTCCTAAGTTCTTCAATCATCTTGTACAAAATTTTCAACTCTGAAGGCGCCATTCTGTAGACTCGCTCTGATACTGGTGCTGTCCCGGGAATCAAGTCAATGGTGAACTCGATCTCCCGCTCTGGTGGCATCCCTGGAAGTTCCTCTGGGAAGACATCTGGAAACTCTTCAACTATCCGGGGCAACTGCACTGCTGCTACTGCCATCCGCAATACTGGAGGAGATGGTTCTACTGTGCCTCTGGTAAATGAAAACTCTGGCTCTCCGGGAATACTAAAGACAACTCTGCCAACATGGCAGTCTATCCTAGCATAATGGTTCCTCAACCAATCCATGCCTAGGACTATATCATAGTCCGCCATAGGGAATTCTATGAATCTAGCGGGGAACTCTCTACTGCTAACTACGATTCGACACGAGGAAAACACTCGATCTACTCCCACAAGACCATTACCGGTAAGTATATTGAGCCTCACTGATAATGACTCGGGCTCCAATCCTATCCGTGTCGCGAATCGTGCAGACATGAATGAATGCGATGCACCAGAATCAAATAATACAGATGCTGGAAAGGTGTTGACGAGAATAGTACCTGCCACTACCTCACCTGGTGCAACTTCTTCTTCCATGGTCATCATCATTGCCTGACCTCTAGCTGCGGATCCCCTCTGCTGGAAACCCCTCTGTCGGCTCTGTGCTGGAGCCTGGGTGAACTGCTGCTGGTTCTGCTGTTGAAAGGCCTGGGCCTGGGGCGCCAATGGCCTCGGGTACTGCTGTTGCTGCTGCTGGACTGGAACTGGGGCTGGTCCCCTCACCGAAGAACTAGAAAGGTTGGATGAGGATGGACCTCCCCTATTCGGGCAGGTCCCTATCTTATGATCTGCTCCTCCACAAGCCAGGCACAATCCCTGTGCCCTACGACACTCTGCCACTACATGGCCCGGCTTCTCGCAATGAGAACATCCCACCGCGGAAGACTGCTTCTGCTTCTGCTGCTGCGGGTACGTCGGGGTCGAATGCTGAACCGACGCCACTGAGGCCGCCCGCCTCGGAGTTCCAATGGTTATACCCCTAGCTGCCGGGGCTGGAGCTGAAGATTGGTGCATCTGGTTGTGGGACCGCTTCCTGCCTCCGGTCCTGTCCACAATTCTCCGGGAGGTATACTCATGCCTCCTTGCTGCTTTCAATACTACATCGAACGTCTGGTGCTCGAACTGTTCTACAGCCAATAATATCTCCAAATGTAGTCCTTGCTGGAACCGCTGAGCCCTATCGAACTCGGTTGCCACCAAGGTGGGGGCGAACCTACTCAGTCTAGAAAACTCGGTCGCATAGCCATCGACCGTCCTGCCTCCTTGCTTCAAGTTGGTGAATCTGGTCTGCAGGTCGTACCGTGCCACCGCATCGAAGTACTTTGTCTGAAACCTCTCTCTGAACGTCGCCCAAGTGACTGGTGTTGCTAACCCCATGGCCTGAGCTGCCAACCAATCGCGAGCCAAGTCTAACAACTGTAGGCGTACCACCGCCACCTTATCATTATCAGGTGTCCTAGCTGCTTCTAGAACCACCTCGGTATCCTGAAGCCAAGCATCTGCGGCAATCGCATCTTCACTGCCGTCAAAGAAGGGAGGGTT
Organism: Iris pallida; assembly: GCA_029216955.1. Taxonomy (NCBI): domain Eukaryota; kingdom Viridiplantae; phylum Streptophyta; class Magnoliopsida; order Asparagales; family Iridaceae; genus Iris; species Iris pallida. The sequence continues at coordinate 2,630 of JANAVB010035497.1, forward strand.
CAAGCGCTTGAAACTGTTGGCCGCCTGATTTCCTTAGGGACCTCCTCGGTTTAGTGCATCATGAACTTCCTGGTGCAAGGCGTCGCCTCGACGATCTTGGGATGCAAGCAGTTCTCTGATAAGCCCCACCAAAGGTCCCTCATCCTGTCTAGCTGGTTGAACGGGCGGAGCTGCCTGAACTGGAGGTTCCGGGCCTCCGGAAGGCATAACTCGAGAGGCTACTCCAGAGTGCTGAGCTTGATCTTCCTGGCGCTGGAGTGCTTGTCGAGCTTCCTCTGGCTGGTTGGCAGGTCCGGGAGTAATGCCGCTGAAGAAGATGACATAGGGAACAATAAGGAAAGGATCAGGACATATCAATTATACAAGCAATATGATCAGGTCAAGAATCTCAGGGATTTGAAGATACGAGCAGAGATCAAGGACGAATATTGATTGAGACATCTATTTGGTAAACCCTCACATTTCTTGAATGCCAAGACCTGCATGGGCCACCACTTAAACCGTGTCACGCCCCAGAACCAGAATACTGGAGAGCGGGGGCAGACACAGCCAGCTACGTATATTGAAATAGAATACGTCTCAACAATACGGTCACGGCTGTCTAGATATGAGGGTTTACTACAAGCCAGCAGTCTCTTAAGGTCAAGCCTATTGTCTCAATCTCAAGCAATTAACAGAGTTACAAGATGTTAGAGCATCAAATATATATATATAAGGCGTCCCAAATATTACATATTGGATGATCATGAAGCTAGCCGTACAAGAATGATAGGACTAGCAAGAGTTCAGTCATACATGATCAACCCTAGGATTTGTTAATCATGTTACAGCCCGTAGGCAGACAGTAAGGAAATGTGCATCGAGCTAACAGGTGCTCGTCGGCAAACGCCTCAAAAGAATAAATTTACATATAAGTGGGTGAAACAAAAAGGGAAGACCCACTCGTAGCCCGGGTTCCGTCTAGTTGTCACCATTGGGCTGGAAGCTCGGTAGATCCTCGGGAGCCGCTCCGAAATCTGGCCATACAAAACCAGCTGGGTCAAACCCCAGAAAGAGCAAGTGCCACAAGGGAGGCCACAAATAAGAACAAAAGCCAGCATATCAAAACATAAAGAAGAAAAGGAAAAGTACCAGTAATTAAAGTACACAGAGCGATAAACGACTAGGGACGTGGAACCATTCCGGGAGCCAGGTTACAATCCTTAAACCAAACAAGGACCGGGATTGTACCCCTTCGCCTGAATAGCTCACTGTCTCTACCCATTTATCGTTAGAGATAAGTAAAACAATCATGATCAAGAGTTCCAGGTATAGGGGCTAGACAAGACTCTAGACAGGGCTGGACACCATTCATTCACAATCGGCCAAGCAAGTACTACGGCTTACTACTTTAACTAACTAGGGTTATCACAAGCCTAATTACTAACAAGATGCAAGTGAGAAACTCCCAGTCCCAAGCCCTGCAGACCATCTAGTTATCCTTCCGCGGGTTAAGAGTTATAGGTGGGTACATCGCCCGGGAGACAAATGTACCCTTAGGTGACTTAGAGGGTGCAACACATGACAGTGTGCTGGAAATATGCTCTACTCGTCGGCAAGCTACAAGTCCATTTATGCCTCCAGATAACGAGACTGCCTGTGACCGGGAATTCTCCATGTTCTAATTTGGTCTATTTATTACCTAGTCCAATTTTAGTGTGAGTCCCTGGCCGTGGTACCCAGGGAGTCACCTCCTAGCATGGTGCAAGACAAAACAAGTGATTTGCACAGAGCAACAAGTAGTACACCCACGGTGTCAAGACAAGTCAAGTCGAGTCAAGAGTGTGCCGCCACGGGCCACTAGCAAGTGAAGCCAAGTCATACCAAGTCAAGTCAAGTTAAGTTATCAAGTCATGCCAAGTCGGGAGTGCGCCGCTACGGGCCAAGATCAAGTTAAGTCAAGGGAACTTCATGCCCAGGTCTGGTTGGTTCATATGCAGATACAGTGTGAAAATACAAGTGCAAGCTACAAATATCCAGTTATAAGTACAGGTTGAAGATTAACAGGTTACAAGTTACAAGTTACTAATATTAAGGATTACTAGATTGCAAGATGAACTACAGGTTACAGGTGATAGTTATAAAAGATAAGCTAAAGTCTGCAATTCATAAGGAACCAGCCAGAATAAGCCAAGACTATTAAAACAGAAATCAACTCCAAGTTGTGTCCAAAGTGTATCAAGTCGGGCCAGGTAGTGTTGTGAGTTACAAAATATCAGAAGCTCCAATCCATAATAAAACGAGAGGGCTATTGAAGGTCAAACGGGCACCAGAGGTCCTATACGCAGGCCAGCATACGCAGGGGCTATACGCAGGCCATACGCAAGGGAAGCAGTACGCAAGCCATACGCAATGCACAGTACGCAGGCCAGCATACGCAGGGGAGCAGTACGCAGGCCATACGCAATGCACAGTACGCAGGCCAGCATACGCAGGGGCTATACGCAGGCCATACGTAAGGGGAGCAGTACGCAAGCCAGCATACGCAGGGGCTATACGCAGGCCATACACAAGGGGAGCAGTACGCAAGCCAGCATACGCAGGGGCTATACGCAGGCCATACACAAGGGAGCCAGGTTTGCACGAAAACCAAAACAGCGGGCCCCACGCACGTGGGCGTGCGTATAGGGTCAGCAGCAGCGGCGCCCACGAAATGGAGCTGGGGCCCACGCACACGTGGTGCGTGCGTGTAGGGGCTCAAAGGCTCATGATGGGGACAAGGGAGAGGAGGCCACGTGCTGGCTGCGTAGAGGGGCACTACGCAGGGGAGGCTACGCAGAGTGCAATACGCAGGGTACAATACGCAGAAGACCCTAAGCAAGGGCTCTACGCAAGCAACACTACGCAGGAGCTCTACGCAAAGGCCGTACGCGGGAGCCGCGTGGCCAACAAGAGGGAAAGGCTGTGTTCTTCTCCTACCTCTGTCCGAGAGGAAGAACACCCACCCCAAAAACTTGCAAAAATCCATAACTCTTTCAATTGAAAACGAAATCAGGTTTTGCAAAGACCAAAGTTGTGTAAAACTTGATTCTCCTCAACATGGAAACCTCAAAGACGCCAAAAATCAAATTTTATGAAATAAATTCGAGGAAAACTGAGATTCATGAAAGTTCAGATCTAAGGAGACCCATGCTTCAAATCCAGAAACTCCAAGTTCTAATGTTGTTCATGGTGAACTAAGCTATCTAATGGACAAATAAAAGGGGTTCTCATGTGGTGGCCAAAAGCACTTGCCTATGGGTTGAGGAGTTGTGTGGAAGAAGGAAGAAGAAGAAGATGGAGAAGTAAATGAAAATAAAGAGGAGAGAGAAAAGTTAGGTGGGATATAATGAGGGTGGTTGTGGTGTTCTTGAGGGTGTAGAGTAGGTTAAGGGGTTCCAATGCAAAATAACCAAACCAAACCAATTAAAACCGAGCCGAACCAAAACCCGAAATACGAGAAAACCCAAAATTCTTGCAAGTCGAAAAAATTAAAAATACAAGCCAAAATCCAATCTACGAGTATAAATACGAAAATACGGGAAATGAGGGTGACATGCTATTTCTTCTCATTCCTGAGACTTATCTTCTCAAAACATATTAGTAGTTATTGTTGTTTTCCATAAGTGTGTCAATCTGATATATAGATACAACAGAAACAACGACAATAAAGCCTCTATCCCAAATCTTTTGGGTTGGTTGTTTGATCCTTTTCTCCATTCATCTCTGTTAAGGGCCAAGACCTCTGTAACACTAAAAAAATCGTATCCTTCTTTAAGACTTCAATCAAAGACTACCTTGAGTCCTAGTGGCTCCTTTAACTAGTATCTTATTTCTCCTTACAATTGCATCTATTGACATATCCAAACCACCAAATGCGATTTTAGCCACAACATAATCTCAATTTTCATTGCAGCAATGTCATCTTATTTGTCCGTTATATACTTAAGATATTTGCTATCCTCTATAACACGCCTCAGTTGTTATGTGTCTGATGCACTATCTGGAGCCTTTATGGAGGAAAATGTAAGTACAGAGCCAAACAATTTGGGATAGAAACAAAAGTTGTCTGGACTTTCGCTCTAATAATCCAATAATGCAGTTATCTTCCATTATTCTTACTAGACACACTACTTATTGACATTACCTTGCCTTTTCCAACATAGCCTATATCCCCCAAAGTGTCGGGATGACTATTTGAACACTTTTCTTCCATTCAGCTACTAAGTGCCATGTCCCCCATTTTGCCCAATTATCAAGGTTGTAGAGCGTGCCATTGATTTATAGTTTATACTTCTATGTCAATTTTCTTTTGTTTCCTTTGCAGGACTCTGACTAAAACTATGCTCCTCTAATTTGGTTCTATATATCCATTGCATAATACTGTTTTTCTTTGCTCATAGTTTGAAGGTCCTTGTTTGCAAACTTTTCATTCTAGTTTCAGTGTATCTGGTAGTTCTTTCTTTATCAAATAGTAAACTCTGCACTTGGCTATCTGGCTTTCTAATAATATTGTCCAATGGTGGAATAAAAGAACCAGGAACTTCTGCTAGATATGAACAGCCAGAAGTTGATCCTAAGGGCAGTGCACCAGTTAGAGACACATCAGAAAATACTACAGGGCTTGCTGAAATTGAACAGCAGCTGAAACAGAAAAAATTCTCTAGGTAATTTGTATTGTCATTTTAGATCTGCTTTGTTTCTCTAGTCTATGTTAAACTTTCTACTTTTATGATAGTCAGTCTTTGCTTGTGGGCCACAATCTTTTTGTTTTGCAACATCAACGAAACAGAGTCCCACTCCCCTACTGCAAAACGCACAACACTCACATAAACACGCCTCTGGACACCTTGCCCAGAATTAGTGTCCTGATGATTTTGTACTTATTTAGCTTTATTTATGAGTTGGCCTGTTAGACAAGTTATCTAATGTGAGATCTTTGTAGTTAAACAGAAGAACTCAACATGAGGTATTTTCTGCTTCACTTTGTTAGCTACAAACTTCATAGTGTATCTGTGCAAGTACATTAATGTTCTCAATCGACTCTTTCTTTGCATCTTTTAGATCAAAATTAATACAAGTTTCTACTTTACCAGTTTATAAATGGCCAAATTTTATCTAAATTGTCTTCTCGTGCAGGGAAAGCATGAACTACGACTGGGGTGTACTAAATAGGATTTGGGGTTTGAAGACGAGATGCTTATTATAGCTTGTATAATGTATAGGTGCCTGCTTGAGTGGAGAGCCTTAGAAGATGACATGACATCTATTTTTGACTTTACAGTTGAGGCAATTGACAACATCGGACTTTATAGTTGAGGCAATTAACAGATGCAACGCTCCATTACTACTTATGATCATCATCCGGAGAACTAGATTTTGTAAACATATTAAATTTTAGTGTGTAGTCTAGATTTACTATATATTTGTAATTTTTTACTTTATATACTTCTGATGACATTTTATAAAGATTTAACTTTTGCGGTATGTTATTAGTTGTTTTATATTAAGTTGATAGGTTAGTTAATTTGATGGAGTTCTTAGATGTTGATTCATGGAATGTGTAAAAAAATATTGTAGCGTTTATTATGTGTTTCAATGGTCAATTTAGGAATCATCAGATTTGTGATTCAAATGAAAAATTAAATGTGAAATTGGAATTTAAAAAAAATATAGGAACATTAATAAAGTGTTTCAAAGTTAACCACATGAACAATGCAAAAGTGTTGCAAATTACATTTAGGAACGGGTGTAAAGTGTTTCAAAGTGACATTTTGAAACATTTCAAAGGTGTTCCAAAAATAATTTAGGAACACATTACATATGTTCCAAAATATAATTTAGGAACGCTTGATATCCGTTCCAAACTAAATTTAGGAACGTTTTATAACCGTTCCAAATATTGCAACGCCACTTTTAGGAACGGTTATGATATGTTCCTAAAAATATTAGGAACATATAAGAATTGTTCCTAAATGCCTTTTTTGGTGTAGTGTGTGGGCTTCTGCCATGACTTCCTGTCTGATATCTCTACTGGGTACACAAAGACGAGTGCCGTGCCGAAGTGTACCGTCTTCATGGATACATAACTCTGGCCTTCTTCCTCTTCACACTCTATCCTGAGTCGCTGGATCTTGGAATCTGCTGACTGTGCCATCCGGATCCTCTCAACTATGCTGGACTGAACCTGTAGGCTGGCCATCAATGCCACGCTGGTTGGAAGAACCACTTCAATTCCCATCTTCTGAAGATCTGCCAATAATTCTGGTTGCGCCGTCAAGAAATAAACTCCGGCTCTCCTGCTCAATGCATCTGCTACAACGTTGGCCTTCCCGGGATGATACTACAAATCCACATCATAGTCCACCAGTAGCTCGAGCCATCTTCTCTGCTGCATGTTAAGGTCCTTCTGGGTGAAAACATACTTCAGGCTCTTATGATCAGTAAAGATCTCCACTTTATCTCCGTACAAGTAGTGTCTCCACAACTTCAAGGCAAACACTACTGCCGCCAATTCCAAGTCGTGGGTCGGGTAATTCTTCTCATGATCACGTAGTTGACGTGACGCATAAGATATTACCTTCCCATGCTGCATCAAGACACACCCCAATCCTCTGCCTGAAGCGTCGCAATAAACTGTGAATCCTTCGGTCCCATCTGGAAGGGTGAGAATGGGAGCCGTTATCAAACCTCGCTTCAACTTCTCAAATGATTCCTGACACTCTGCTGTCCAAACAAACGACACATCTTTGCGGGTCAACCGGGTCATCGGCGCTGAAATCCTTGCGAAATCTGAAACGAACCGTCGGTAGTAGCCGGCCAATCCAAGGAAGCTGCGAACCTCTGCCACTGAGCTGGTACCGGCCACGACTCGATAGCCACAATCTTATGGGGATCCACTTCCACTCCTCCTTGGGTAATGATGTGACCCAGGTACGAAATGAGATCGAGCCAGAACTCGCATTTACTGAACTTGGCGTACAACTGATGCTCCCTAAGCGTCTGAAGGACGACTCTGAGATGTTGCTCATGTTCTGCTTCACTCTTGCTGTAGACCAGGATGTCATCTAGGAACACGATCACAAATTGGTCCAAGTAAGGCATGAAAATGCGGTTCATGAGGTCCATGAATACGACCGGCGCATTGGTCGCCCCAAAGGGCATAACAAGGAACTCCCAATGTCCATACCTCGATCTGAATGCTGTCTTCGGGATGTCCTACTCTCTGACTCTGATCTGGTGGTATCCTGACCGCAAATCGATCTTCGAGAACACTGAAGCCCCTCTGAGCTGATCAAACAAGTCATCTATCCTCGGAAGAGGGTATATGTTCTTGATTGTCACCGAATTCAAGGTAGATAATCAACACATAGCCTGGACGTACCATCCTTCTTTTTCACAAGAAGCATCGGGACTCCCCAAGGCGATCCACTCGTACGGATGAATCCCTTGGTCCTCAGTTCTTCAATTATCTTGTATAAAATCTCCAACTCTGAAGGCGCCATCCTGTAGACTCGCTCTGACACTGGTGCTGTCCCGGGAATCAAGTCTATAGTGAACTCAATCTCTCGCTCCGACGGCATCCCTGGAAGCTCCTCTGGAAAGACATCTGGAAACACTTCAACTATCCGGAGCAACTGCACTGCTGCTACTGCCATCCGCAATGCTGGAGAAGACGGCTCCACTGCGCCTCTAGAAAACGAAAACTCTGGCTCACCGGGGATACTAAAGACAACTCTGCCAATATGGCAGTCTATCCTAGCATACTGGTTCCTCAACCAATCCATGCCTAGGACTACATCATAGTCTGCCATAGGAAACTCTATGAATCTAGCGGGGAACTCCCTACCACTAACTATCCGACACGAGAAAAACACTCGATCTACTCCCACAAGACCATTACCAGTAAGTATATTGAGCCTTACTGATAATGACTCGGGCTCCAATCCTATCCGTGTCACGAATCGTGCAGACATGAATGAATGCGATGCACCAGAATCAAATAATACAGTCGCTGGAGAGGAGTTGACGAGAATAGTACCTGCCACAACCTCACCTGGTGCAACTTCTTCTTCCATAGCCATCATCATGGCCTGACCTTGTCCTCTGGCTGCTGGTCCCCTCTGCTGGAAACCTCTGCCTATTCTGGGTCTGAGCTTGGGCTTGTGCATACTGCTGGGGGTGTTGTTGTTGGAATGCCTGAGACTGAGGCGGCAAGGGCCTCGAAGACTGATACTGCTGCTGCTGAACTGGTGCTGGGGCCGGTCCTCTCACCGAAGAACTAGAAGGGTTGGATGCTGATGAACCACCCCTATTCGGACAAGCCCCAATCCTATGATCTGCTGCTCCACAAGCCACACAATCCTTGCGCCCTGTGACAGACTGCCACCACATGGCCTGGCTTCCCGCAATGAGAACATCCCATCGCGGAAGTCTGCTTCTGCTTCTGCTGCTGCGGGTACGTCGGGGTCGAATGCTGAACCGACGTTACTGAGGCCGCCCGCCTCGGAGTTCCAATGGTCAATCCCCTAGCTGCCGGGGCTGGAGCTGATGATTGGTGCATCTGACTGTGGGACCGCTTCCTACCTCCGGTCCTATCCACGATCCTCTGGGAGGTATACTCATGCCTCCTAGCTGCTCTCAAGACTGCATCGAACGTTTGGTGCTCGAACTGCTCAACCGCCAACAAGATCTCCAAATGTAGTCCCTGCTGGAACCGCTGGGCCCTATCAAACTCGGTCGCCACCAAGGTGGGCCGGGGCAAACCTACTGAGTCTAGAAAACTCCGATGCATAACTGTCGACTGATCTGTCTCCTTGCTTCAAGTTGGTAAATCTGGTCTGCAGGTCGTACCGAGCCACAGCATCGAAATACTTCGTCTGGAATCTCTCCCTAAACTGCCCAAGCAATGGGTGCCACTAATCCCATGGCCTGCGTCGCCCACCAATTGCGAGCTAAATCCAACAACTGCAGGCGTACCACCGCCACCTTCTCATTCTCGGGTGTCCTAGCTGCTTCCAGAATCACCTCGGTATCCTGAAGCCATGCATCCGCGACAATCGCATCCTCGCTGTCGTCGAAGAAAGGAGGGTTCAATCTCTTGAAGCTGTTCGCCGCCTGGTTCCCTGGATGTCCGCCTCGGGTCAAAACATCTTGAACTGTCTAGTGCAGGGCGTCGCTTCGACGATCCTGGAAAGCTATCAAGGTTCTGATGAGGCCTACTAAGGTACCATCATCTGGCTCTGCGGGTTGGACGGGCTGAACGGTGACTCTCCTCCAGTAGGCACAACTCTGGAGGCTACCCCGGAATACTGGGCTTGATCTCCAGGTTGCTGCTAATCCACGGGACGTGCTCCACCTTGTCGATCGGTAGGACCAGGTACAGTGCCGCTGAAGAAGACGACAAAGGGAACAATAAGGAAAGGACCAGGACAGATCAATGATATAAGCACAGGATCAGGACAAGAATCCAGGGATTCAGAAGATACGAACAGAGATCAAGGACGAGTACTGATTGAGACATCTATCTGGTAAACCCCCACACATCTTGATTGACAAGACCTGCATGGGCCACCACTTAAACCATGTCACGCCCCAGAACCAGAATACTGGAGAGCGGGGACAGACATAGCCAGCTACGTATATTGAAATGGAAACCACCTCGATATACGATCACGGCTGTCTAGATATGTGAGGGTTTTCTACAAGCCAACAGTCTCTTATGGTCATGAACAAGCCTAGTGTCTCAATCACCACAAGTAAGTAAAGTCGCAAGATGTATGATCATTAAATATACAATAAGGCGTCCCAAATATCACATATTCAGCTGATCATGAAGCTAGTCGTTACAAAAGTTAGGACTAGCAAGAGTTTAGTCATACATGATCAACCCTAGGATTTGTTAATCATGTTATAGCCCGTAGGCAGACAGTAAGTAAAAGTGCATCGAGCTAACAGGTGCTCGTCGGCTAAACGCCTCAAAAGAATAATTTTACAGTAGAGTGAGCGAAACAAAATAGAAAACCCACTCTTGGCCCGGATTCCGTCTAGTGTTCACCATTAGGCTGGAAGCTTGGTAGATCCTCGGGAGCTGCTCCGAAATCTGGCCACACAAAACCAGCTGGGTCAACCCCAGAAAGAGCAAGTGCCACAAGGGGGCCACAAAATAAGAACAAAAGCCAGCAATCAGCACAAGAAATCTAATATTAAAATTAACTAATGAAAATATGTCAGGATGATATACGACGAGATAACCATGGAACTATTCCGATAGCCAGGTTACAACCCGTAAACCAAATAAGGACCGGGGTCGTAACCCTTCATCTGAACAGAACTTGGTTTTTCACCATTTATCGGCAAGATAATAATGTAAGAAATCAAGACAGGAAGCAATCTTGTACTGGATCAAGACATGACTAGACTGGTTATACCTCATTCAATCAATCACGGCCAAGCAGATACTACGGCTTACTACTTTAACTAACTAGGGTTATCACAGGCCTAATTACTAACAAGATGCAGTGAGATTGTTCCACAGCCACAAGTCCTGCAGACCATCCAGGCTACCCAGGACGAAAGATTAGGGTTGAATTCAGGTGGATCGCCCGGGAGACAAATGTACCCTTAGGTGACTTAGAGGGTGCAACACTCGACGGTGCGCTGGAAATGTGCCCTACTCGACGGCAGGCTACAGATCCCAAGAGCGCCCAGGTAACGGGATTGCCTGTAGCTGTGTCATCTCTTCATGACTACTGTGTTATTCTAGTTATTAACCTTAATCCATTTTAGTAGGTACTCCTGACCGTGGTACTCAGGAGTCCCATCCTAGACATGATGCAAGACAGGACAAGTGGATTTAACAAGTAAGCAAGAAAGAACTACCCACGGTGTCAAGTCAAGTTAATTAGCCGTCGCAACAGCATTAAGATAAATCATGTCAGGGTACTGTCAGGAGTGCGCCACCACGGGCCACTATCATATCAGGTTGGTCATGTCAGGAGTGCACCACTACGGGTCACTGTCGTGTTATGCTAGTTCCTTGTCATACCAAGCCATGTACAATAGTCATTCCAAACATATTAAATAAAATCAAGTTTATGACAAAAGGCGTAAGGATATAAAATGGGCGTAAAATATCTAATAAAATATCAATATACAGGACTATAGAAAAGCCAAGCTTAAAGAAATAAGACCAAAACTTCAAGAGCCAATGGTTAAGCAAGGGGTCAAGGGAGCAGCGTACGTACAAAAGTCACGCACGCAGGGGACAGCGTAGGTGAAAAGTCACGCACGCTGAGAGAGCAGCGTAGGTGAAAAGTCACGCAAGCTGAGAGAGCAGCGTAGGTGAAAAGTCACGCACGCTGAGAGAGCAGCGTAGGTGAAAGGTCACGCACGCTGAGAGAGCAGCATAGGTAAAAAGTCACGCACGCTACAGGGAGCAGCGTAGGTGAAAAGCACGCACGCTACAGGGAGCAGCGTAGGTGAAAAGTCACGCACGCTCAAGGGGAGCAGTGTACGTGAAAGTCACGCACACTCAAGGGAGCAGTGTACGTGAAAGTCACGCACACTCAAGGGAGCAGTGTACGTGAAAGTCATGCACGCTACAGGGAGCAGTGTACGTGAAAGTCACGCACGCTACAGGGAGCAGTGTACGTGAAAGTCACGCACGCTCAAGGGAGCAGTGTACGTGAAAGTCACGCACGCTCAAGGGAGCAGTGTACGTGAAAGTCACGCACGCTACAGGGAGCAGTGTACGTGAAAGTCACGCACGCTATAGGGAGCAGTGTACGTGAAAGTCACGCACGCTCAAGGGGAGCAGTGTACGTGAAAGTCACGCACGCTCAAGGGAGCAGTGTACGTGAAAGTCACGCACACTCAAGGGAACAGTGTACGTGAAAGTCACGCACGCTACAGGGAGCAGTGTACGTGAAAGTTATGCACGCTCAAGGGGAGCAGTATACGTGAAAGTCACGCACGCTCAAGGGAGCAGTGTACGTGAAAGTCACGCACGCTGAGGGAGACACGCTTCCAACAGGAAGCGTACTCAAGTCTACATACGCAGCGCTAAAGAGCGCGCGCAGCTCAGTGTGCGTAAGCTAAACAGCTGTGCACACTGCTCACTGTCTTCTCCAAACAGCAAGAACACCATGGATGAACCCAAAGCTACACAGCATCATAACTTGGCCATCCGAACTCCAAATTCGGATTTCCAAAGTTCCAACTTGGGTAGAATTGAATGCTCTTCCATATGGAAACATCAAAACTCATAGAAAACCAACTTAAGAAGCTTAAACCATGCAAAATCCGAAAATAGAAATAACTTAGATCTATCACAATGGAGGCTCCAAATTACAAAAACCCAAGTTCTAATGTTGATCACCATGTCCTAATCTAGCAAATGGACAAGGAAAAGAGGGTTCTCATGTAGTGGCAAGATGCACTTGCCTAGGGTTGGGAGAGTGTTGTGTTGAGGAAGGAGGAGAAGAAGAAGAAGAAGAAGGAAATTAATGGTGGAAGTTATGAGGAGAGAGAGTGGTGGGTGGTGATATAAAGAGGGGGTTGTGGTGTGTTGAGGGTGTAGCATAGGGCTAGGGTGATCCAACTCACATAAAACCGAACCAAACCGAACCATCCCCAAATAAAACCGAGCCAAGCCAAAACCCAAAATACGAGAAATATCGAAATTTCACAAGCTAAGAAAAATAAAAATACATGCTAAAATTCAGATACGAGTATAAATACGAAATACGAGAAATACGAAAAATGAGGGTGACACAACCCTCATGACCGGTCCTGTTTGTGAAGTCCGAGTGATTTTTCTCCTCAAATTTCTATCTCAAATTTTCTTCCCTTTTCAAAACACGATAACTTCTAATTTTTCCAACTTTTTCTTCCTCATATTTTCTTTTATCTCAAACATTATGTTAGAGATAGAGGCGAAACCAGTAAAGAGTTGTGGTGGACTTAGCCCACCCAAAATCTTTTTTTTTTTTTTTTGTGTATTTTTTGTTTTTATATTTTTTTTTTCATATGAGTTAGTCCACATCTAGTCTATCATATTACACTCCTGCCATCCAAGCTCAAAGTTATGGTTCCAGTCTTGGTCTGAGAAAGAGAGTAGACCAGAGCCGGCCCATGGGATTGGTTTGCCATAGCCGGAGCTAAATATTGGTTGCCCTTTGTCCTTACATCAAAAGAAGATATCAAAAAAAATTAATGGTGAGTTGGGTTGGCAGTGGCATCGAAGTTTTTGGTTCTGTTAATAACGTAGAGTTTGGATTCCAAGTTCCTCTCCTTGAGCTACTCGAGATGGGAACTTAATTCGGGACCTGGAAGTTGCCCTAATCGGAGGATTGTCCAAATCCGATGACTTGTTTGGCTTACCCAGGACCAGCCCTTGTAGACTTAATTAAGGAAGGGAAGACTTGGTCGGAAACACTTCGTCAAACATGATTAATGATTTCTTGGATGGTCTAGTATTTCTTATTTTTCCTTGACCACTTCACCTTCAATAATTTTCACCTTCAATAATTATTGGGTCCCTTGCAACATTTTTCATGACTACATACTTAATTTATTTCTGAATGTATTATAAGATTCAAGTAAATCCTTGATACTGACGGGTCATTTCGACTGAAACCGACTAATCGATTCAAATGTGTAAGTCATGCATGAACCTTTTTAAAAGAATCACTTGGATAGACTAACTTGAAAGGAACCTCTTTTACTAAAAGTCTTGAACTACTCAACGTAGACCGTCTAATCCAACAGTTCCTGAAATAAATTGGATGTTGAATCAGAGAATAGATCTCTTAAGAATGAAGTTGATCTATGATTTGACAATAATGTGGAACTTTTGAGTTGAGGCATAATTAGGGCTGGCGATTTTGCCCTCATACCCTCTACCCTAGTCGGGTACCCTGTACCCTCAGGTGCCCACGGGTACCCTCTACCCTTCGAGGGCAAGTCCTACCCTTACCCTCTTGGAATTAGGGTAGGGTAAGGATTTTATTCTGTTACCCTAGTGCAATTATCCGGGTACCCGCCCTACCCGTCCTACCCTCTACCCTGTAACCCTACCCTGAACCCTACCCTACCCTGAATCACTACCCTACCCACTACCCTGTAAATCTGTGCTTTGTAATTTTGTATAGTCCCACACTCCCACTGTAGTTACTACTACATACTTGTATAGTCCCACACTCCCTCTGCCCTGTAATCCTACCCTACCCTGAATTACTACTACATATTTGTAGTTTTTTGTAATTAGTAGTACTTAGGATTAGGAGAACTACATAGTGCTTGATCCTAAGAAGTCAGGTCTAGCCCCCTCCTTGGGTATGTAGGCAGCCTAGGTTCCACAATATAACTAGGTTCAGCGTCTTTAGTAAAAAAAATATTCTCCCTGTTATTTCTTGTTAAGTTGTTATGATTTTTGAATGTTATAAAAATCTTAAGTATCAAGGTGTTTACTAGTAAAAAAAATAATTTTCAAAGTTAAAAAAACTGAAATGGCAAGGGTAATACCCTTACCCTCCCTACCCTGACCCTCAACTACCCTGTGAGGGTAAAGGACAAGGACGGGTAATGGGTATTGGTTTTTCGGAAGAGGCTACCCTACCCTACCCTCATGACTCCCCTAGGATATCAAAAAAATGTCAATACCCTACCCTGTCCTGCCCTCTTCCTGCCCTTACTCTACCCTACCCTACCCATCGCTACCCCTAGGCATAATGGTGTAAGTGGCGCTATAATAATAATAATAATACAAAGTAAGTTGCTTTATAATTAATTAGTCACATTCAATTCGTGTACTTTGCAAGTGTTTTTTAGACGAATTTTCGTAAACAATTACTTCTTTTCAAACAATATAATGGGTGCAAAAAAAAAATGGAAATTGCTGAGAAACCCAATTTCGGGGTGGACTTTTATGAAATGCCTACCCGCTGGATGAGTTTTATGAAATATCCAGAATTAAGTATTTTCACGTTAAATATTCCAAGATTCCCTTTTAGATGCCACCCACTGGAAACTGCTATTTTTATAATACCGAAACTACCCCTCCGCGCGAATTGGTCATTTATATGTATTTGAATTCAAAAACTCAGATCTGGATTGCGATTTTCGTCTTCTTCTTCTTCACGGAAAATCTGAATTCTATTTCTCTCATCTTCAGCAGAGATCGCAAAGATCGTTCGTAGTTCGGTGTGCTTTTCTTCAGTCGAACTCAGATCATCGCTCGTCATCATCATCACCATCATCATCATCTTCATCGTGGAGACATTTGAAGTTTTCCGACGATTAGGTCAATTGTGGAGAGAAGATCTTTCTTCTTCTTTTCCATAAGGATTATCATCGTTTTGAAAGAAGAACGAAACTCTTTATTTCTGACAAAATTTTTCTAAAAAATATATTCTCCGTGTTAAAACCACGGAGAATGACCATTCTCTGTGCTAAAATGACGGAGAATGACTATTCTCCGTTTTAAAAACCACGGAGAATGGCATTCTCCGTGTTAAAAACCACGGAGAATGACAATTTTCTATGGGTTTTAACACGGAAAATGCCATTCTCCGTGGTAAAGTGACAAAAATGGCCATTCTCCGTCATTTTAGTACGGAGAATAGCTATTCTCCGTGGTTTTAACACGGAGAATGGTCATTCTCCGTCTTTTTAATACGGAGAATGACCATTCTCCTCCATGTTAACACAAGATTGGTCATTCTCCGTGTTAATATCACGGAGAATAACCATTCTCCGTGTCGAAAAAGACGGAGAATGACCATTCTCCGTTGTAAAAAATGACGGAGAATGTCCATTCTCCTGCGTTTTAACACTGGAATGACCATTCTCCGTGCTAAATTATACGAAGAATGGTCATTCTCCGTTTTATTTAACACGGAGAATGGCATTCTCCGTGTTTCTAACACGGAGAATGGTCATTCTTGACCATTCTCTGTGCTAAATTACACGGAGAATGGCATTCTCCGTGCTAAATTAAGACGGAGAATGGCCATTCTCCGTCTAAATTATGACGGAGAATGGTCATTCTCCGTGTAATTTAGCACGGAGAATGACTATTCTCCGTGTAAATTAAGACGGAGAATGTCATTCTCCGTGTTACTGACACGGAAAATGGTCATTCTCCGTGTAAATTAAGACGGAGAACGACCACCCTCATGCGAAATTAACATTTTTTGTGTTCTAACACGGAGAATGGCCATTCTCCTGCATTTTATGGTCAGCTGAAACTTTGGAGGGCCATAACTTTTGACTGGGAGGTCGAAACGAGGTCCCGTTTGTCGCAAAACGAGCGTATCTTTGAGGAGGCTGAAAGTAACGGTACTACCGTTAAACGGCCTTTCGAAATTTTAGAATCGCAAAAAAAATGATATTTGGACCTCCGTTTTAGCACTTTTGCCGTTTGTCTCGGTCTTTCCGAAATTTTCCGACGAGTTTTTGAAGATTTTTGAGGAGAAAACCTAGATTCGAAAGTGAGCAGCGTATGGAAGAAGATGAAGTATCGAAACATTTTTTTAAGAGCAGTTTCGTGGGTGTTTTCAATAAATTAAAAGGAAGGGCAAAAGGGTCATTTGGAACCCGCTTTGGATAAGTTTCTCTAATTCTGGACACACGATGAAAGTTTTTTTAGCGATGGGTTTTACATAAAACTTTTTTAGTTTTTGGGTATTCCATAAATTCTCCCAAAAAAAAATCTTATGCTATTATTGAAAACTTAGATAAAATTTAAACTATATTAAAATAGTTTAAATATATTTGAACATATTTTAAATAGTATTTGTTATAGAATTTTTTTTAAGGATTTTGAATATATGTCTAGTAAATAATATTAAAATAGTTTAAATATAATTTGAACATATTTTGATTAGACTTTGTTATAGATATGTTTTTAGAACTTTAAATATAGATTTGGTAAGATGATACAATGTACTTAGATATTACTAGAATTTTAGAATTTCATACAAGTTTGTTAAAGTTTATAAATTAATAAAGATTTTTTAAGTATGGAATGACATACAAATATACATACGTGCAACCTAAACGGTTCATTTTTAAAATGGTTTTGAAACCTCTTTGTAGTAGAGATATTTATAAAGAGTAGAGATATTTAACTATTCTTTTAGTGCAACAAACTGCTAGTAAAGTCATATCAAGTATGTATTATCCTCACTAAATATTATTCAAAACTGTACAGTTTCCTTGATTGTTTTTTATGAGATTTGGTCTCCTCCTACGAAACCATTGGCACATCTCCATATTTTGTTAATCCGCCATGTAATTACTCTTGTAATCCTTAATCAATATTAATTCTTGAACATTTTTTCGCGGATGAGGTCACTCTTGTTGCATCTGGTATCAAATTTTTATAACAACTATAGTGCATCATCAGTAGCAACGACTTCCATAAAAGTACAAACAGACACTCACTTATTATCGATCTAACATTATTTAAGTTATTAATGTCGAGTTATATAGGGATGTTCGGTAATAAAAGTAAGACTCCAGTGATGTGGATGACATCCTCCATATCAATATTGATATCGGGCATTCAATGTATCGTCGTGTGTATATATATATATATATATATATATATATATATATATATATATATATATATATATATATATATGAGGAGGGATCCGTATTCTCATTTTTTTGCATTTCAAGCATTCCATGTTAACAACCGTTGGATGTGCTTTAAGTCATCTAATTTTAACCGTTGGTAAATCAATGGTTAAGATTAGATGACTTAAAGCACCATCCAACGGTGTGAGTAGAGATGCTTGGGGATGCAAAAAATACAAAAATGCCTATCCTTCCTCTATATATATAATATAGTCTTTTCCTTTCAAGGGGTAATATAATGGTTGACATAATCCAATACAGAACAACATATTAATAGAAAAAAGAACAACGCCCTGTCTTTGTTTAAAACAACAATATCCTAATTAAGCAACCCCACTTTCGGCAAAGAAAATCCAATGGCAAATTTTAGGCACCCGATAAAAAAGGACGGAAGCTTCTTCAATTGCATGAGAATCTCAAAGTGTGATCCGCGCAAGCAAGACAATAAATATTTCCTCCTTTTTTGGGTTCTAATTT
The DNA here is from genome assembly GCA_029216955.1 of Iris pallida. NCBI lineage: Eukaryota > Viridiplantae > Streptophyta > Magnoliopsida > Asparagales > Iridaceae > Iris > Iris pallida. The sequence goes on from JANAVB010035497.1 coordinate 20,771, forward strand.
AATATTATTTTTTGTTTGTAAAGAAAGTGACCAGAACGGAAAGAAGAAGAAAAGAAAAAAAAATTGTAGGTGTGATCTTGAGCAAAATCTTCTTGTGTTTTCGGTTTTGTTTAGACTTGGGATCGTATCAACAAGCAAATATTATAAGAGTGTGCGTGAAAATGTAGTTTTAAGTACTCAAAGTGAATCATGCACGTATGCAAAGACAAAATTCATTTTGTATTATTCAGATTAGAGTATATACAAAACTTAAAGGAGTTTGGATTATTTGATCAGTACATTGATTCTAGTTCTAATTAGAAAACTTAACAAATGTTAAGAGACAACTATTCATTACATAATTTCATTTCCATCTTTAGAATATTACCATTGTATTTTTTTCTTTAGAATATTACCGTTGTACATTCTATATTTGGTTTCTTTATAATCTCTATAAATTGAGATTTTCTCCAATGAATAAAGACACAGAAAATTGTTCCATTTCTCTATTGCTAACATGGTATCAAAGCTTGGCTCTAACTGATCTGTCGACGTCTTCGCTGCGAGGCCTCTCCTCCCTCCTCCGATCTACGGTCGGCTGGACCATCCCTGTCGCCGCCAGATTTCCTTCTAGTCTCAGATCAACCACCGGTGAAACAAGAAATGACATCTGAACACGTGCTAACCCAATCTATTTCTGTTAAACTCGAGGGTAGTAATTATATTTATTGGTCATTTCTTATGAGAAGTTTTTTAAAAGGAAGAGGTCTATGAAAATATATTAATGGTGATGAACTATGTCCTACGGCAAAAGATGCTAAGTTCGTTGATTGGAAAATCAACAACAACAAAATTCTTACATGGATTGCGAATTCCGTTGCACCTTCAATTAGTATGCAACTTGCTAGATTTGAAAATGCAAAAGATACTTGAGATTTTTAGCACATAGGTATCTTCATACCAATTTTGCTCAAAAATATAAGTTGGAACATGATACGTTCTTTAAAACAACAAAAGCAGCAATCTGTCGCGGATTTTTATTCTGAAATGTCTATTATTTGGGATCAATTGGCCCTTGTGGAACCCAAATGGACATCTGATGTTGCTATTTGGTTAAAATTTAGTGAAGAAACAAGATTAGTTCAGTTCTTGATGGCTCTTCGTGATGAATTTGAAACTAGTAGAGCATCTATTCTTCATCGAACACAGTTCCTACGGTAGATGCTGCATTATCTGAATTAATCTCCGAGGAGACTCGTAAAAGTCTTATGCCACATATAGACCCTTCAGCCTTTGTTGCCTCAGCTCGGCCTATAGCTAATTTTCGGAAGGTGAATTCCACATCCTCCTCGTGACTTATCCAATGTTCAATGTAATTACTATAAAGAATTCGGACACATGGTCAAGAATTGCACTTCTCCGTCATCAAGAAACATGCGAGACAGAAAGAAAGTCACTCCGGTACACTTACAGCAGCTTCTGCAACATTGCCATCCTCCACCCAAGTACTCTGACCACTGCAGATATTCAAGATATGATCAAACAGGCTCTTTCTAACCAATCTATTGCTGCCTCTGCATTTTCAGGTACTTACTCCACTAGCTGGTTTCTTGACTCTGGTGCGTCGAACCATATGACTTTTAACTCAAAATGTTTTGAAAATTTAACTCCTTTCTTCATCTCCTACGTACTATTTATACTGCTGATGGTTCTATTGTTACAGGAAGTCATATCGGTTCTGTTAAAACATCTAATGACCTGATTGTTTCAGATGTTTTGCTTGTGCCTAAACTGTCAATGAGATCTTCTATCCGTCGGACAATTATGTGATCAATGATTTAATATTAACTTTTCTTCATTTGGTTGTGCCATTCAAGATCGCTCGACAGGGAAGCAAGTTGGGACATGCCATAGAGTTGGTGGGCTTTTTGTTGTAGACAAACTTAATATCCCACCTACAATTGGTACCTCAATTGTTGCTCCAACAACTTTTTCATCTACTTTATCTTCTTTTATGTTTTGGCATTCTAAATTAGGCCATGTTTCTTTTTCTCGACTTTGATATATGATGAATAAAAGATTGTTGGGCTATGTCCATCTAGATAAAAACCTTATTGTGATGCTTGTAAACTAGCGAAACAACCTGCACTTCCTTTTAATAATAGCATAACCCCTTCTGCATCATCTTTTGATATTGTGCATTCTGATGTTTGGGACAAATTAAGCTCCAATTAAATCTATGGGAGGTGCTCTATATTATGTAATTTTTGTTGATGACTATACTCCCTATACATGGATGTACTTATTACATTCTCGTTTTGATTTTTTTAAAGTATATCTTGAGTTCTGCACAATTGTCAAAACACAATTTTTCAAAAACCATTAAAATTTTTAGATCAGACTCTGGTGGAGAATATATATCCAAACCGTTCCTTGATTTTTTAAAAACTCAAGGTACTCTTCCCTAATTATCCTGTACTTGAACACCTGAATAAAATGGTGTTGCAGAACGCAAACACCGTCATATTGTGGAAACGGCGAGAACTTTACTTCTCTCATCATCCGTTCCTTGCATCTTCTGGGGAGAATCCGTTCACACTTCAACTTATATCATAAATCGCATCCCTTCATTGGTCACTGGCGGGATTTCTCCCTTTGAACAACTTTATCAAACTCCTCCTGATTACTCTGAACTTCGTGTCTTTGGTTCAACATGTTTTATCCTTCTTTCCAAAAGAGAACGAGATAAACTCAGCAGTAAAACATCCATGTGTGTCTTCTTAGGTTATGGTATACAGCAAAAAGGCTATCGTTGTTATGATCCCTCTTCTCGGAAACTTTATATCTCTTGGCATGTTACCTTTTGGAAAAAGATACCCTTCTACTCACTCCCAAAAAATCGGATAGAGGTCTCTGATTCTTTTCAATTTTTTGACCCTTTTATTGAATCATCATTTGATGATTCTGAGCAAGTAATATCACCACAAGTAGAACTTGTAACACCACCACCTTCTGATCCTCCTGCACATGTTTCCAATATGACATTTCCCGAAAATAATCCCACCCTTGGTGAACCAAATACCCCAGAAACTCATCCAGAGCCGCAAATCTTAAACCGGCCTATTCGTGATAAACACCAACCTGCTCATTTCAAGGATTATCATTGTTACATATCTGCTCTTTTATCCCTTCATGAACCAGCAACTTACCGTGAAGCCTTTTCTGACCTTCTTTTGCAACAAGCCATGAAAGAAGAACAAACTTCTCTACAAGATACTAACACATGGGATCTTCCTCATGGTAAATCTCTTGTACGGTATAAATGGATTTACAAAATAAAACAAAATCTGATGGTTCTGTTGATCGATACAAGGCCTGTTTTGTTGCAAAAGGTTTTACCCAAGAATACGGTATTGATTATGAGGAAACGTTTGTCCCAGTTGCTCGTATGACTACTATAAGAACTTTGATTGCAGTTGTTTCTGTTCGTCAATGGAAACTACATCAAATGGATGTTAAAAATGCCTTTCTCCACGGAGATCTTCAAGAGGAAGTTTATATGAAACCACCCATGGTCTCTCACACTCTCCTCGTCAGGTTTGTAAACTTCGTCGAGCTCTATACGGTCTTAAGCAAGCTCCTCGAGCTTGGTTTGAAAAGTTCTGTACTGCAATTACTGATTATGGGTTCACCCAGAGTACACTCGATTCTGCTATGTTCTTTCGCTCGTCTAACAAAGGTATTATTATTCTTGTCATATACATAGATGATATGTCATTACTGGTAATAATGTACAAGGCATTGATGCTTTAAAGTTATACTTAAGCACCTGTTTTGAGATGAAAGATCTCGGTACTCTTAGTTACTTTCTGGAATAGAGGTTGATCACACTTCTAGTGGTTATTTTCTTTCCCAAGTAAAGTATGCATCTGAAATACTTCTTCGAGCAGGTTTAATTGATACTAAGACTACATATACTCCTCTTGAATTGAATGTCAAACTTCATGCATCTGACGGCACCTTACTCTCTGATCCTACTATGTACCGACAGATTATAGGCAGTCTTAATTATCTTACTATAACTAGACCTGATATTAGTCATGCGGTTCATATTGAAAGTCAATTCATGTCTTCACCTCGCTCGGTTCATTATGTATCTGTTTTTCGAATCTTGCGCTACTTGAAGGGAACTTTATATCAAGGACTATATTTGTCTTCTATATATGTAATACCCCACTCCGTACGGTACATTACGCTGAGACGTTGACTCAATGAGTCGCGTTGACCGAATGAAATGTATCGATGCAAATCGATACGAGAGTTACGTTGTCCCGAGCAACGCATCAAAACTAAGTCGATACAAAGAGTTGCCTTGTCCCAAAAAAATGCATCGAGTTGAATCGATGTGAAGTGCCGCATTGCCCCGAAGGATAAGTACGTTGGGACGGCTCGAAGATTCTAAGAAATCGAATCGACCAAGGCGCAAGTCCGAATCGATACAAGTATTGATTTTAGTTGGTTTTATGTGCAGGCTATACGTTTACGCTGAAATATTAGAGGTCGATCTTTTGCCTTATTCAGTAAGGGGTCCGCAAAACCAAATTACCGCCTCGCAACAGGCTGGGACTTGGGCACTGTAAGCCAAATCGGACGTATAATTCAATGAAGCACGAAGTGCTCGAATGGCTAAGTCAGGAGAGTTGGCCGTGCAACGAAGTTAAGAAATCGAGCCGCATCGCCTCGGCGAAACAATAAGACGTATCGACTCAAGGTGGAAGGATTGACTCTTCTTTTTTACTCCTTCATATCTAAGTCAAAACGTATCATTGTATGCTAAAGTTAACCTATCGACGCCACGGACGCGGTCCGATCGGAATATAAATCGTAGTGTATATAGAATACTATTTAGAACAATTGGAATGAAACGTGCATCAAATGCACGAGTCGCTATGGAACATTGGATATCGCAAAGGCGAGCGCCTCGGTGTGCAAGCCGCAAGAACATGGGATAACTATATTCGGCAAGTGCCTTAGTGCACGAACCATTCCATGCTTTTGTGTCACGCCCCGATCCGTCGAATCTATAGTCGTCCCCCGGGCGTGATGCCGTGCGAACCTAATTTGCGATCGCACAAGGCATAGTCATAAGGTAATCCGAGACACGAGATCTAAGAGAGTACGCAGACAAATTGAATCACACACATTAAGTAAAGGAAACTTGATCTTTATTGATAATGAACATCTTTTACAGACTCCAGTACAAGACTCATGTCGCGCGGGTTACTACATGACTCGATTACAAAAGAGTGTCAATGAGATAGCCGTTCCATACATTGTACATATCCCTCAATATACAACAAAGTACTCCAGTGACCTGGATGGGAGGGACGCTGAGTCATCTTCCTTGGACTGTTGAGAGTCTTCAAAAGTGGAAGTGTGGGACAAGTCTTCGACACGCGGCTGAAGCTTCAAAATTACGAACGTCGCCGAGCTAGTTGGCGTGTCCTTCCTGGTTCGCGGGACCTGCAAAGAGCGAAGATCAGTACGATCACATGTACTGGCGAATGGCTAATTAAATCCAAGCTCTGCATTTGATTCAAGAAGTTTTATAAACATGTTAGCTAGCATTTTATGTGATCTTTCTAACCATCCTGATCAATTGCATGTTAACATATTTTCAGGCAAGCATATGTAATTGTATAACATTAAGCAACTATCATTTTTATCCCGTGTCACGTGCATTTGTTAAGCCGTGAAAGGGTGTGAAGGCCACTAGCAATGTCAAGCCATCGTGGACTATAGCCGGGTTAGACGGCGATCCTTTCGCGGCGGGTAGCGAGTCCTATACGAAAGTTCCCGAATAACCCACGTCGAAGAAGGGCTGGCACTTGCTATTCTCGTTCCTCCCGGGTCGAATCGGTCCCTTGGCCTAGGCAACCGTTCGAGGAAACTACACCTTGTCGACAAGTTGTCCAATGACCGTTTTGCTTACTTAGCCGTATCGTTGCGATAAACGTTAATCGATTTATTCATTGCTTTGCATAGGCTAAGTGGATTTGCAGAAGGAACCATGTTTTCTATTCCAATACCGGCAGTTTGATAACAAGTGTTTCGTGAAGAATCGTGCCACGATTTCTTTGATTCTACACTATTATGACAAGCATTCATTTTACTTCACTTATTGCGTTTTGAAGTAAAGGGACGAGGCGAAGGAGGTCAGCCACTCGCCTTAGACTTGCTTCAAGTGAGCAACCGGCTGGCTGTGCTGACATCGCCTATGCAATCACCTGCAATCGCATAAGCAACTGATAAGAACACTGTATAATTCAAGGAATTTTGATATGAATGCGAAGCTCGAAAACGCAAGTCACGAAAACCCATTCGGAAAATATTCACGAAAAACGCATTCACGAAAACCAAAGCCAAAGCTAAATTAAGTACGACATAAAAATCAGAGCAACGGGAGGTCTCTTCCGACTCAACCGTAGAGCCAATCCTCAAGGCGCAACCCGCTGAATATGAGACTTGGTTCCGAAGAAGCCATTCAATAACATGGAATGGATCTTAATTCAACCGTTCCCGTTCGATCGACTCGGCCGATTCCGACCTATCGGTCCCGACCGAATTGACAGCGACAGTGTTCCTTTCTTGCGCACCTCGTGGACGGAAACGGGGCACGATGTAGGGATGGGGCACTACACTTCGCGTACGAGTTAGAAGACTAGAACATTAAAAGACAATAGGTGAGCGCCCTAGCGTGCAAGCCACGAACATTGAACACTAAGGCATAGAACATAGAAATACGACTTCGATACGTACAGCAAGTGTACGGCGCGAAGGATAGAAGATAAATGTGTCGTAACGTGCCTACGTGCACAAGATCATAAAAGATGGCTTCGTTGCGAAAGAATACAGTTGTGGCATGAATGTGACGGAACTGTCAGACGAGGCATGATGCCTCGAAAGGTGTTCGGGACCTTCGGGTCGTTCGGTTGACGAACACTGAGTTGAGGCATAATGCCATTGAACATTGAAACGAAGTATGAAACGTAAGAACATAGAAAGCTAATGGAAGAAATACGAGATGAATAAGTCTGAGTCTCGGACTCAAGACTAAGCTTGGTTGTTTGAAAAATAGTTCGTTGCATGGTCGAATGGAATGGACTTGAGATAAATATGATAATCTACCGTGCACGGGTGTTCCGGCCTCGAATGGTTAAGTGCCGGAGCGCCCCAAAACCGTTTGGCCTAGGAGAGATTGTATCTTTGATAGGCGCACATCCGTAGCACGATTAGCAACCGCTTAGCGAGATGTGAAAAGCCGCAAATGATGGTATGCAGCGGTAAAGTTTCGGTTGTTTGGAATAGCAACCCAACCCATGAAACACCGGGCTACCCAAATTCGAGAAAGAAAAGAAGGAGAGAAAAGAAAGTAAGGAAACTCCTTTAGTCCATTCTGGCGCGGATACGCCAACGACCTTCATATAGTTAAGGAACGATGGATCGAAAGTGCAGGCACGTATGTGTCCCGCACACATAGATCCTGCTTAGAGATGCACTTATAACATGACAGGGGAGGAATGAGGCGTATTCACCTTGCATCAGTGCAAGGGCGAGTGCGTCGACTTGGTAAGAAGTCGCACCATAAAAAAATACGAGATTGCTTGCCTGTTTGCCTATTCAATTCGAATAACATGCTTGCCATGATAACATGCTTTACTGCTTTCGAATATACCATAAAATCGACCCTAAGGAGAACATAGCAAGATCATAAGCTAAGTTGCATGATTCAACATAAATATTACAATGTCGGTTTAGAAAGAAGGTCTTTGCATCAGTACATGCGAGGACGAACGTACTAATCCCCCACCATCTTTCATGCATGGTACAGGGAATGGATGGCTCGTGGCGAAGCTTCGCTTGAACGCGTTGAGGCTTGGAATGCCGAAGCGTATTGAAGCGTGCGATCGCTTGACGCTCGGACTCGCAACAAGATTGATACGGCCGAGATATAGAAGGCATGATGTATGGAACGGTAAAATCTTTTGTGGGCAAGAGAGAACCTGAGTGTTGTAGCCAATCTGGCATATATTGTTGGGCTATCAAAAAGCCTTTGTAATCTCAGTTTCGAATATCAATAAAGAGAATTATTTCGTATACTCTGTTTTCCTTTCGTTGTTAATATCAAACTAAAGAAAACCATTTGAGAACTTGTCATCTTGCCTTACACGAGCGCAACTCCAGGCTCGTGCGGCATCACGCCCCCTGCGAGGACGATGATTCAGGGATTCCGGGTCAGGGCATGACATTCTACCTCCACGCCTACTCTTCGTGCTTATTCTGATTCCGATTGGGCAGGAGATGTCACGGATCGTCGCTCTGCCACTGGTTTCTGTGTATTTCTTAGCGATTCTCTCATTTCTTGAAAAAGTAAAAAGCAAACGACAGTTGCCCGCTCAAGTGTTGAAGCTGAATACAGAGCTCTTGCTCACACTACGTCTGAGATTATATGTTTACGCTGGCTTCTTTATGACATGGGCGTTGAACATTCAACGTCTACTCCTCTTTTTTGTGACAGTAAGAGTGCTATTCAAATAGCTCATAATGATGTCTTCCATGAGCGCACCAAACATATCGAAGTTGATTGTCATTTTGTTCGGAATCATTTTACAAAAAAAACAATCCACCTTTCCTACATTACTTCAGAAGCTCAAGTTACAGATTTTTTTACAAAGACACATCCCTTAGCTCGGTTTAACTTTCTCGTATCCAAACTCAATATTATGTTTTCTAAACCATCTCAAGTTTGAGGGGGGATGTTAAGAGACAGCTGTTCATTCATTTCCTTCTTTAGAATATTACCATTGTATTTTCCTTCTTTAGAATATTACCGTTGTATATTCTATATTTGGTTTCTTTGTAATCTCTATAAATTGAAAATTTCCTCCAATGAATAAATACACAGAATATTGTTCCATTTCTCTATTGCTAACAACAAACATCAGTTTAGTTTCATATATAGTATCCATCTAGTAGTTATATTAAGGAGCTAGAGCCCCACGCGAAGACTAACAATAGAATTGGTCATGGTGTTTTAGAGTAATTAGTAAGCAATGGTTAGTGAATTAGTGTTCGTACCAAGAATATTGTTCATGAATAGATATGTGATTATTTTTATTTTTATATAACATGAACAATCTCGAGAATGTTCGATGCTCCTCCAAGTTGAAGCATAATTCAATTGATAGGGATTGGTGTACGTTTTTAGAATTAAAGTAGCATTTTTGTCATTAATAAATCTTCATTAGCTTGAATGCATGAGTTTAAATATTCATAGTCATGGTTAGATAAGTTGTATAACTCGAGAAATATGAAAAGTAGACTAAGTGACATGAACGTAGGTAGTCCAGTCAGTATAAGTATATGCATCTAGTCATTTTATTTCAAGTTAAATAGAAATCATATTCAACTTTATTTTGAATTCCACTAAATTTCTGTTCGTCTTCACATTTGTAATTTGTTCATGGACTAGTATGCATTTTATACTACTTGAAAAAGTGAGAGCTTTCTTCTCATGGTATCAAATTCCAACAAAAGAGGTGACCCGTGTTTCTTGGTGTAGTAAGAAGCATGATGAATTATGGGCTTATTTGGTAATTGGATTTGCATTTGGATTTGGATTTGAAAATCCAACATTCAAATCCAAATCCAAATCCAAATCCAAATCCAAATCATGAATTTTCAAATCCAAATCCAAATTCAACTCCAACCAAAGATAGGATTTGGTAAATTATTAATTAGCTATTATAATTATAATTATAGTTATGATTAATATAATAAATTATTATTATTATTATAAATAAATAAATAAACTATTAATTAAGATATAATGATGATTAATTATTAATTAAGATATAATGATGATTATAATGACGATTAATAAATTATTAATTAGCTATTATAATTATAATTATAGTTATGATTAATAATTAAATTATTATTATAATTAATAAAATAATAAATAAACTATTAATTATTTATGATTAATAATTAAATTATTATTATAATTATGATAATATTTATGATTAATAAATTATTAATTAAGATATAATAATGATTATAATGACGATTAATAAATTATTAATTAAAATTTTAATAATATATTTATTATTAAATTATTAAATAAATTATTAATTCCGATGATAATTTAAGATAACTAACTATTAGTTATTTTTATTAAAATAATAACTTAGTTATAAATTTTAATAATAATAATAATAATGACTAATTTTTAATTAACTGTTAGCTAACTTTTAATAACTATAAATTAAATATTTTAAAAATAGTAATTATAAATAAATATAATTATGATTAATAAATTATTAATTAAACTATTATAATTTATTAATTATTAAATTATAAATTATTAAATATGATTATAACTGCGATTAAAATATTATTAATTAAGTTTATAATAAAATAGTAATTAATGAATTATTAATTAATATTATAATAAGACTAATAAATTATTCATTATGATTATAATTAGCAATTAATTAATAAATTTTTAATTAAGATTAAAGTTATAATTAATAAATTTATTATAATTATGATTAATAAAATTATTAATTAAGATTATTATAAATTATTAAATAATAAATTTATTAATTAACAAATTATTAACTTAGATTATAATTATGATAACTAACTATTAGTCAATTTTTTTATTAAAAACAATAACTAATTTTTATTTATAAATTTTTTTTAAAAAATAATAGTAATGACTAATTTTTAATTAACTATTAGTTAATTTTGAATAAACTATAAATTAAATTTTTAACGAAATTATTAAAAAATAACTAATTTTTCCTCCCAAATCCAACCTCTTTCTTTCAAATTTAAAATTTGGATTTGGTCATACTTTCCATATCCAAATTCATCTCCAACAAAACATAGGATTCCATAAATTTGGCTCCAAATCCATAAAGTCCAACTCCAAATACGATTTACCAAACGGGCCCTAAGCGTACTTCCACTACCAAAGCGGAGTACAAGGATTCTCCCCCTACAACACAAGAATGCATTTGGACAGTTACTTGAAGATGTTTATATTTCACTTGACAAACAAACTATTATTTGGTGAGTACAACTAGGGGTGAGCATCGGTTCGGTTCGGTTTGAACCGAACCGTTTTACGTAAAACCGACAGTAACCGTAAACCGTCCATTAAAAACCGAGAACCGAACCGACCAAAATTTAACCCGACCAGAACCGAACCGAATTAGACCGGTTCGATTTTCGGTTGGTTCGGTTTTATGGGCCACTGGACTGGGCCGAATATTTAATGGGCCTGGGTGTATGGAAAATGAAATAAAAATCAATAATGGACTGGGATTTTTAATGGGCCGATTTAATGCACAATACAAATTTTATTATATCTCAAAATATACATATAACAGCAGAATATTGAATTTCAAACTGGACTTGAAGTCCATAGCACAGTATAACACAAATATCAAGTCTCCACTCTCATGTACAGAATCCTCTTCAATAATACAAAATACCAAACAAATATACAAATTACATCTGGCCGGTAGAGAACACTCAGAACAGAACAAATATATATTATGTACATGTATCCGACAGAGAACACTACAGTATAATACAAATATCCAGATTAAGTTACACCACAGTATCCAAGTCTCCAGTACAGAACCGAATTAATATATACAAATTATAAATTCACAATCAAGAAGAAATGTTCATTTTGATGTCAGGACATCCAATCCAAGATTCCAAATTCACCACAGTATCCAAGTCTCAAGTACAGAACCGAACTAATATATACAAATTACAAATTCACAATCAAGAAGAAATGTTCATTTTAATGTCAGCACATCCAATCCAAGATTTCAAATTCCAGACTCAACACACAAGTTAAACCTGCATTATATACAATAGCTAAAAGAAAGGCTCAGAATGGCTTTTAATGCGTCATTAAAGATGCAATGTATGCCTCGCCAAAGGCTGCAACGAGCGCTAAATCATCATCGCCAATTCTAATGGAAAAACTTAGTAAATTTTTTGAATATTAAAAACGACTATGAAGAGAGTACCTCACCAATGGCAGGCTTTAACAAATGCATCGCCAGTGGCTGCAACGAGTGCCTCGCCAGTGGCTGCAACGACCAACGAGTGCCCCGTCTCTACAAGCAGTATCCAACATGTACATGTATCAGAACACGAAAGTATCACTCATCAGAATATGATGCAAGTATCTAAATTACTGAACTGTTCAAAGAAAAAGTATCAAAATTACTGAACAGTTCAAAGGACAGTATGAAAATGACTGTTTTCCAGAGAAGTAGAGTATGAACTATGAAAATGACTTTTCCAGAACTGTATTTCAAAATGGCTGTATCAGAAGATTCAGAAAAAGCATGTACCTTTCCAGAGCAGTTACAAAATGTGTCAAATTGACATATTTTTCCAGATCAATATCAAAGAATTAGAACAACATCAAAATTTCAACAGAACAACATCAAAATTGAATTTTTCAGAACTGTAAGTCACAAAGTATCAAAATGACTGACATATTACACTATTGTAAGTCATAGAGTATCCAACAGTAGCTATAACTGTAAGTCATAGAGTAGCCAGCACTAGCAGTCTAGTAGAGCAGTAACAAAATAACTAACATATTACAATAATGTGTTCCAAAGACACTGATTTAAAAGAGGGAAAGTAATCAAACCTCGCTCGTTGATGTTGAGTCCACCGTTAACTTACCCAATTCTAAATGAAAAGAACAAATCAACGAACAAGTTAAAACTATATCAAATTGAAAGAATGTAGTACAATATAGAAATTGAAAATTACCCATTTCAACTTTGTAGATATCCTCGAAATCTCCTTCAATAATTGAAACAATGGATCGATCGGAAGGGCTCCTAAACCAATCTTGACAACAAATAAGTGCTTGAGCAATTTTAGGAGTCAAAGAACTTCTATAATAATCAAGCACACGACCACTCGTACTAAAATCGGACTCGGAGGCCACGGTAGATATGGGAACGACCAAAACATCCCTAGCCATCTTCGAAAGGATTAGAAAACGGAGAGAATTAAGCTTCCACCATCCCAAAACATTAAAATTATCACTTTCATCGTCGTCATCATCTACGGTGCTCTCCTCTAGGTAACGATCGAGCTTAGATTTAGTGTCACCGCCACCTAATTCCATCTTGTGCTTCTTGAATTAGGCCTTCATAAATTTTTTCAGTTGCAATGTATTCCCCGACTGATTTTTACTAGTAGATTGTACCTTATCACTAGTAGTTGTACTATTGCCACCAATTTGAGTAGTGCTAATATTTTTGTACTCATTGAACATAGAGTACAAAATACTCTTCACTTTCTTTTTCATGGAATCGCTTTTCTCCGTACCATATAGTTGATTAAGAGCATATTCTACATACTCCAACTTGTGTCGTGGATCAAGAATTGGTGCAATAAAGATAACCATATTCATTTTCTCTATGTCCCCCCAATACTTATCATATTTTTCTCTCATTTTAGTGGCCATTGTAGCTAAGTCAAAGTCACTACTCTCCTTCGAAGTACGCAATAGAATGTCAATTGATGTGATTTCATCAAAAAAGTTATTACAAGTGACATACAAAGAACCCGAGATACGCAATGTGATATCATAGAAGTGTTCTAGAAAAGTGCACAACCTTCTTGCATTGGACAATCTTCTTCACTAGGATACCCACCATTCTTCACTAGCTCTAATCTGAACCACGGGTCGACAGATGTGTATCTCTCAAAGGCACTTTCAAACCTTTGAACCGTGTCTAACATCAAGAATGTAGAATTCCAACGAGTACTCACATCAAGATACAATAACTTTTTGCTTTGTATCTTTTCGGCTTCAACACACTCCTTAAATTTTTGGAATCTACTAGGAGAGTGTCTCACATATCTTATAGCATTCCTAACACAAAAAATCGATGGAGACATCAATTTTAAACCATCAACCACAACGAGATTGATGATGTGTGCAATGCATCTCATGTGTAGATACTTGCAATTTAGAATGCTATTTTCCCAATTCTGAATTTTCTTAGTCAAGTAAGAAATAGCAACATCATTGGAACTTGCATTGTCAACTGTGATTGTGAATACTCTATCGATGCCCCACTCAAGCAAACATTTCTCAACCTCTTTCCCGATGGCCTCCCCTTCGTGACTAATAATTGGACAAAAATTTATAATTTTTTTCTTCAATTCCCATTCTTCAGTTATGAAATGTACAGTAAGACACATATAATTTATCTTTTGTAATGATGTCCATGTATCCGTTGTAAGGCATACCATTTGATTAGACTCTTTCAAGTATGATTTAAACTTAGTCTTTTCAGTAGAGTACATATCATAACAATCTCATGCCACGGTCCATCTTGATGGAATACGGAATATAGGACACGCAACACTCAGAAAGTGTCTAAAGCCTTCACATTCCACAGTTTGAAACAGAAGCTCATCAACAATAACCATGTGTGTCAAGGCTTTTCTCACATCATCCTGATTAAATTTTTAACTAGTAAGAATTTTATCCTTGCCTTTAGCATTGGGTTGCAAGTTCAATATTGATTGATTGGAATCATAATTTTTTGGATTCATCGAACATGCATTCCAATGATTTCTCACATTTGTTGTTCCATTCACTTTACTATGACAGTGATATTCTTTTCTACAATATTTGCAACTAGCCTTTGGTCGACCTTCCGCATCCATGGATCTAATAAAATCTGCCCAAAAAGGAGCCCGTTTCTTTATAGGATTTCTAGTAACGCGAAGACTCGAATTAGAAATGGAGATTGGCTCATTAGTGCCTTGAGAACTAGTTGGTGGTTGAGGTGGATCAACTTCGTGCGACATCTAAAAAAGTTAATTTGTTTCGATGGCAGTGTATGGACATGAAACTTGAATAAATATTAAAGAATACGCACATTGCATGAATATGAAGTACGCACATTGCATGAATATGAAGTGGTTGCCATAGATTGGTATTATCTAACAAACATCACATAATTAAGTAAGTAATCTAAGCTACCTAATCCTTACCTAACCCTAAAAGATAACATGACATTCCTAGTCTACATAATACACATTACATATAAACTTCACAATATATGAACTGCACTGCACATTACATATAAACTACACATTACATATAAACTGCACAGTGCACATTACATATAAAAATATCCCAAAAAATAGTTTTGAAAAATCCTAGGTCCTGGATACTGAAATATATAAACTGCACAGTGCACATTATATATAAACTGCACAGTGCACATTACATATAAACTGCACATCACAGGTCCAAAACAATATGTAATCATAGCTTCATTTTTAACAAAAAATAGTTTTGAACAGCCCAGGATACTGACAAATGAGACTTACTTCAAACTGATACGTATTTTAGTAAAATTTACAACACTTGGGATGTTTTTATATACTGATATGATATGTACTTCAAACTGACATATCTAAATTGTGACAATATTGTCCAAGACTCCAAATCTAACAAGTAACAACACTACAACAGAGAGCAGTGTGTATATAAACATGAAACATGCTACTAATTTAAACTAAATTGAACTCTACATAGAGCAATATCTATATTGAACTAAATTTACATGCAGCTCATCATTAGATGCCAAACCACATAGTTGGAAAGCAATTATTCAGAGTTCTCAAAATAAATACGTGATGCATGCTAATTTAAACAGAATTTACATGCATCTCATCATGATATAATAAACCAACAAATTAAAACATAGAACTTTCAACTTTGGCAACACATTTTTTGGCAGCAAGCAAATATTTTTTTGGCAGCTAATATTTTTTTGCCAGCAGACCAGTAGCGCACCTGGCCAGAAACAACAAAGATACACAACATAGAACTTTCGAAGTGACAAAAGATGAACTTACAGTGAGTTCAAATATCGACAACAAAGGATAACCAACTAGAATACAATTTTGAACTAGAACTTCCTCCCCTTCCACGACGAAAGATCATCCATGCAAGAATAACAAACGTTAATTAGAAAAACTAGCAACCAGTAAATTGAAATTAAAAAAAAACCAAAAAAAGAGATCTTTGTTAGATCTTACCGGATCTCGAGAGATCTTTGTTAGATCTCGACAGAGCTGGGTTGGATCTTAACAGATCTAGACAGATCTGGGTTGGATCTTAACGAAATCTATGATAGATCTCAAAGATCTAGGTTAGATCTACGTTAGATCTAGACAGATCTAGGTCAGATCTAGACAGATCTAGGTTAGATCGAGAGATCGAGATTGAGAGAGACAGAGCCTGTAGATGAGTCAAGAGACTCGAGATCGAGTCTTCGAGAGAGGCAGAGCTGCCGAAGTGCAGCAGAGGAGGAGAAAAATTAGGGCAGAGTGAGGCGAGGGGGGAGGCGGGCTTGCTTTGTGAGAGCGGCTGTGGAGTGTGGGCTAATGAAAGGGGAGGAGAGAGAAGCTATGAGAGATTTGAGTTTAAATAGCAAGGGCACATTTACAGGGGTATTTTGATAATTTACTAAATATAAATTATATATATATAATTCGGTTTTCGGTTCAGGTCGGAAACCGTTTTCCAAACCCGTCATCCGAACCGATAACCATTAATTTCTTTTGTAAAAACCGATTCTCGACCCGAACTTTCAGAAACCGACCCGAATTGCTTTTACGGGTCAGGTCGGTTCGGTTAACGGTTTTAAAACCGTAAATTGCTCAGCCCTAAGTACAACCAAAGTGTATTGACGCTTAATTGCTACAAATCCAATTTGTCATGCAAACATATATATTGAAATTGGGCAGCATTTCATTGGAGAGAAAGTTATTGAAAGAATGATTGAAATCTCGAAAGTGTGGAGCAAAGAAAATGCTACACATATAACAAAGTTGCTTTCTAAAGTGTGTTCGAGTTTCTCCGATCGCTTACAAAAACACACTTTATTAAAGGGAGTATGTCACGACCCTATCCCAAATTATTGGGTCGAACCGGATCATGCCCAGCCTGCACCGTTGTGAGACGGCGGCAGTAAGCTGTTCTATATGCAGGTATTCACAACAGCATTTATACATTTGTCACAGCTTGAATATACAAAAATTTTTAAAACTTTTAATATTCAACAAAGAGAAGTACAACTGGAAATGAAAGTACTGAAATAAAGTACTGAATTCAAAATCTACAACTCCAATACAATAAAACTAGATAACTAGAAAATAACTAGCTAAACGGTCGGCTCATCGGCCTCAGGTTCTGCATCCTCCAAGGGGCACTCTGGCAACACCACAGGATATAATACTGGGTCATAGTAGCTATTGAACAATAGCTCAGCATCATCAATATCACCTATGGGGGGGGGATCCAGTTAGGAAAGGAGCAAGTAGGAGTACATAATCCGACATTCTAAATAATAATGGAAAGATACAATTTTAAACAGTTGAAATTCTTTGAACAATATTTTCTAGCAATTTTTAGCAATTCAGTATTTGAAACAATGTGATTTGAATAGGTAACGTCTATGACCGGCTTGGGTTGTACAATAGCATCCTAGCGATGTGATACGGCCTATCCCCGTGTGTAAGAGGGGTAAGCTCGCGCAATAGTGCAATATGAGGGTATTGGTCATAAACGCTACACTACTCCCCCAATATCCCCACAATCAATAATCGAACTCAAGGTGAGAGTTCCGTGTAGCAATGTGGTTTAAGCATACAATCATGACAATTACTAAATAAAATACAAGAAAACAGAACCGTAACTTGCCTTTGTTTAATGACTGGAATATGATGTCGGTACCGGAGATGAAGTCAAATACGTCCTCGAAACCCTACAGTTGAGAACCCTGACTTAGAAATATAGATGAGCCAAATCTAGGTGTGCTAGTTACAATTTCTAGAAGCAGGTCCTAGTCCAATTTTTAAATTGTTAATTAAGCTATTAACCTACTCTACTGTCACAGGATACAAATATTAATTAACGAAAAATGAACCGATTTATTTATTTATTGGATAAAGATCATATTTTCTAATTCATTTAACAAAACTTTGTACTTTAATATTATATACATAAAATTAGGTTTTTCTTTTAATGAGAAAAATATGAATTTGTTTAAATAATACAAACTTGAATTTTATCCTTTTTATTTAGAAGTGAGAAAACTCTTATAATTTTTTATATAAAAATAATACCCATTTTAAGTACGCATCTAATTATGCAAAGCAGCAACAAAAAAGAACAAAAAATCCTAAACTACACAAATACAGGACCACAGAAAAACAAAGAAAAAATTGGGCTTATGCCCTTACAACAAATTAATTAATTTAATTTAAATGCTGAGGCGAGCTCTGAGTGCCGTGAAGCGGTCCAGTCAGGAGGCCGAAGCCCTGCATCCAAAATACTAGAGGCCAGTAACTAGTTCTAAAATAAATTATAATTACATATAATTTATAGAAAATGGACGTCTCAGACTTGGCCATGCAATCTCACGTTGCTAGCTTACGCCTCAACATACAGGAAATCCTGTAGCGTTTGCGTTTCGCCGAGGCTCATCCGACCGATACGGTCGTCGCCTAACAGGGGATACAAAACTCACAAAATCCACAAAACCAAACCAACAAAACCAATTTTGGAAATCATTTTGCAAGGACCGGGTATGAAAATAGATTTCAATTTACCAATTTACTAAACTTAATTAAATACTTATATTTTGAAAACTTTTCCAAAAATTTGGGTAGCAACTCCTCTGTAACTAGGACAACCTAGCCACTTTGGCGGTATGGCAAATTTCCAGAACGTATTTACAATTACTCTCCCAGCTTCCAAAATCCAACAAAGCCACGAACCACATCAAAATAGTTAAAGAAAAGTATAGCCACATAACCATTCAAAATAGCCAAAGCTAAGGAGAAAAACCACAGAATTAAGCAAATATCCACAAAAGACCCAAACTAGAAATAGCTAAGCCACAGAACCATTTCGAATGGAGTTCGGAAATTCCGAAACCAAATAATAATTACTAACCCAAAGGAAAATATTAGCCAAGCATACCAACCAGGAACACAATCCCACAGAACTAATCCGAGCCGAACTCGGGAAAATTGTATCCCCTAGCGCAACTAGTAAAACCGATCCCCGCGTCGGGGTCGGGACCTCGTCATCATCGACTAAGCTACGGGAGGGACACAGGGACACGGGATTATAGCTCAGTTGCTCGGCTAGAGCTCTCAGATGCAAGAAATAGAAAAAGAATCCGCGCGGACAGCGGGATCGGCTCGGGACAGCGTAGGAAAGCAACGTGATCTCTGGACAGCATCTCGACGAAGTCGAAAACGACGGCGATGGCCGCGCACAGCACGGGCACAGCTAGGGGCAGCGCTGAAAAGCGCGGATCGGGACCCGAGGGTCGGGCGGACGCGAATGGGCGACGCCGGAGGGGCGGCTTGCTACGAACGGGGGAGACGGTCCGGCACGGGGCCGCGGGTCAGATGGCACGGAGAGCCGCGCGAGGAGGCGCTGGCCGGTACAGAACTCGGCGGAGCCGAACGGTCGGGGCAGAGGCTCGGGGCCGAGCGGGGCTCGGGCGGATGTAATGCCTGTGGTTTGTATTACGTATTTTTGGAATACGTGTACGTATTTTATCTTGTATTGCATGATTTCTTGCTTAGCTTTCTTCATGGCTTGGTTTATTCTTGGGTTGGTTCGGCTTGGCTTGGTTTTGCTTTGGTTCATCATGAACCAAAGGTAAACCCTACCTACCACCACCATTAGTATTTATTAACCCATTCTCCTTTCTCTCTCCTCATTACTCTTCTTCTCCACCATAACTTCTTCACCTACCAGAGAGAGAGAGGTCTAGGCAAGTGCAACTTGCTTCATGGAGGAACTCGAATTTTATTGTTCCATTCTCTCCTTTACAGCATTCTAACATACTTTAGTACTTGACATTTTTACTTTCCATGGCCAGATTCTTGTAGATCTAAGTTTATCTTATTTTCGGATTTCTTGGGTTTTGATCTACTTAATCTTGTTATTTCTAAGTTTTGATGGTTCCATGTTATAGAGAATTTCGTTCTGTCCCATTTTGACCTATGGAAGTTCGGATTTGGACTCTAGATGAAGGTTTTATGGAGCTTGGAAGCATAGGTTCATGGTGTTCTCTTCTCGGAAATTTGGAGAAGAAGAACAGTTCTCTGGCCGCATGGTAGCACTTGACCGCATGAGCATTCATGCGGCAAGTCACTTCTAGCCGCATGGACTTGAGTCGAGCGTATGTACCCGAACTTCTCAGCACCGCATACGCCTGGAGTTCCTTGGCCGCATAAGTCCCATTTTCTGCCGCATGAGCTTAGGCATTCCCAGCCGCATACAGCCTTTCCCATTGGCCGCATGGAGCTTCGATCCGCGCCAGCCGCATGGACTCGCTATGCGACAGCCGCATGTGCACCCATCACTCCTAGCCGCATATGCCACCGTCCTTCCCTGGCCGCATGGGACTCGGTCAGTTCAGCTGCATAGGGCTGAGGCTCCTATTCTGTCGCATGTACTAATCTATTTCCCGCCGCATGAGGCCCACTCTTCCGCTGGCCGCATGAGACCCGACTTCTTGGAACCGCATACGCCCTTGCCTCCCTAGCCGCATGCCCCTGTCCTTACCAAGTCGTATGCTCTCTCCTCCCTTGGCCGCATGGGCTCTAGTGATCCTACGCCGCAGGGCTCCTCCCTGTGCCTTGCCTGCTATTTAATTATTATTATTATTATTAATGTTTTTATTATTGTTAACTCATGTCTTATAATCTCAGCATAACTTGGGTCTCCTGGTTTAATGCTTGCACTATGATGCCCTGCACATATACCATGAACACGATAGTGACCCGCAGTGGTGCACTCTTGATACGTAACATGACCTGATGGTGTCCCGTCGTGGCGTACTCCTGACAAGTAAACTGGACATGATAAACCTGGCATATCTTGATAAGCTGTTGCGACGGCTACCTGACATGACATGACCTGTATAAATAACCTGGACACTGTGGGCGATTGTGCTTGTACAAATAATCCAGTCCTGTCTTGCATCATGTCTAGGATGGGACTCCTGAGTACCACAGTCAGGAGTACCTATTGAAATGGACTAAGACTAATAACTAGATTAATACATTAGTCATAAAGAGATCTCCCAGCTACATGTAATCCCGTTACCTGGGCGCGCTTGGGATCTGTAGCCTGCCGTCGAGTAGGGCACATTTCCAGCACACTGTCATGTATTGCACCCTTCAAGCTACGTAAGGGTACATGCATTTCCTGGACGATGCACCCACCTGAATTCGACCCCTAATCTTCGACCTGGGTAACCTGGATGGTCTGCAGGGCTTATGGCTGTGGAATAATCTTATTGCATCTTGTTAGTAACTAGGCCTGTGATAACCCTAGCTAGTTAAAGTATCAAGCCGTACTTATTGCTTGGCCGTGATTGTTGAATGGGGAATAATCAGTCTAGTCTTGCCTTGACCCTGTATCAGATTGTTACATGTTCTGATTTTCTTCTATTATTTTGATTATAAATGGGAGAAACCAAGTTCGATTCAGATGAAAGGTTACAACCCCGGTCCTTGTTTGGTTTAAGGGTTGTAACCTGGTTATCAGAATGGTTCTAAGGTTATCTTACCGTATATCCTCGTGATGTTATATTTCTCCAGTTTTACTATATATTATTATCTTCTGTGCTAATTGCTGGTTTTAGTTCCTAAGTGAAGCTTCCTTTGTGGCACTTGCTCTTTCTGGGATCTGACCCAGCTGGTTTTGTATGGCCAGATTTTGGAGCAGCTCCAGAGGATCTACCGACTTTCCAGTCCGATGGTGACCTCTAGGCGTAACCAGGGCATCGAGTGGGTTATTTTTGGCTCTCCCACTTTATTGTAAAAATATTCTTTTGAGGCGTTTAGCCGACGAGCACCTGTTTAGCTCGATTGCACTTGCTTACTGTCTGCCTACGGGTTGTAACATGATTGACAGATCCTAGGGTTGATCATGTATGACTAAAACTCTTGCTAGTCCTCACATTTTGTAACAACTAGCTTCATGATCAGTTGAATATGTAATGTTTGGGACGCCTTACTATTTTATATTTAATGATCATACATCTTGTGACTTTTACCTACTTGCTTGTGATTGAGACACTAGGCTTGTTCATGACCATAGGAGACTGTTGGCTTGTAGTTAAACCCTCATGTATCTAGACAGCCGTGACCGTATAGCAAGGTGGATTGCACTTTAATATACATAGCTGGCTATGTACGCCCCCGCTCTCTAGTATTTTGGTTTTGGGCGTAACATGGTTTAAGTGGTGGCCCATGCAGGTCTTGTAAATCAAGATATGTGAGGGTTTACCGAATAGATGTCTCAATCAGTATTCGCCCTTGATCTCTGTTCGTATCATCTGAATCCCTGGATTCTTGTCCTGATCATATGCTTGTATCGTTGATCTGTCATGGTCCTTCCTTATTGTTCTCCATGTCGTCTTCTTCAGCGGCATCATTCCTGGACCTGTCGGTCAGCGAGGCGGAGCACTTTTTGTGGATCAGCAGCAACCCAGAGATCAAGCCCAGCATTCCGGAGTGGCCTTCAGAGTCGTGCCTTCTGGCGGAGAGCCACCAGTCCAGCCAGTTCAGCCTGCCGAGCCTGATGATGGCACTTTGGTAGGTCTCATCAGGACCTTGATAGCTTCCCAAGATCGTCGTAGAGACGCTTTACACCAGGCAGTGACGGATGCTCTGACTAGAGGAGGTCATTAGGGTAACAGCACGGCCAACAGCTTCAAGCGCTTGAAGCCTCCCTTCTTCGATGGTAGTGAAGATGCGATCGCCGCAGATGCTTGGCTACAGGACATCGAGGTGATTCTAGAAGCAGCCATGACCCCAGAGAATGAGAAGGTAGCCGTGGTACGCCTGCAGTTGTTAGATCTTGTCCGCAGCTGGTGGGCGGCGCAGGCCGTTGGATTAGCAACACCCATTGCTTGGGCAGTATTCAGAGAGAGATTCCAGACCAAGTACTTCGATGCTGTAACTCGGTACGATCTACAGACGAGGTTCACCAATCTGAAGCAGATGGGTAGGACGGTCGATGGATATGCGGCCGAGTTTTCGAGGCTTAGTCGGTTTGCTCCCACCTTGGTGGCAACCGAGTTTGATAGAGCCTAGCGATTTTAGCAAGGGCTTCACCAGGAGATTTTGTTGGCAGTTGAGCAGTTTGAGCATCAGACTTTTGATGCAGTCTTGAGAGCAGCTAGGAGACATGAGTATACCTCCCAGAGGATTGTGGATAGGGCCGGAGGTCGAAAGAGATCCCACGGCCAGATGAATCAGTCTTCAGCCCCAGCCCCGGCAGCCAGGGCTTTGACCATTGGAGCTCCGAGACGAGTGGCCTCAGTGACGTCGGTTCAGCATTCAACCCCGACGTACCCTCAGTAGCAGCAGCAGAAGCAGAAGCAGTCTTCCGCAGTGGGATGTTCTTATTGTGGGAAGCCAGGCCATGTAGTGGCAGAGTGTCGCAGGGCACAGGGATTGTGTGTGGCTTATGGAGCAGCAGACCATAGGATTGGATCCTGCCCGAATAGGGGTGGTTCATCATCATCCAACCTTTCTAGCTCTTCGGTGAGAGGACCAGCACCGGTCCAGCAGCAGCAGTATCCATTGTCGAGGCCCTTGCCGCCTCAGACCCAGGTGTTCCAGCAACAACACCCCCGGCAGTATGCTCAAGCCCAAGCCTTGAGCCAGAATAGACAACGAGGATTTCAGCAGAGGGGACCAGCACCCCGAGGGCATGGTCAGGCTATGGTGATGACCGCAGAGGAAGGATTGGCACCAGGAGAGGTAGTGGCAGGTACTATTCTTGTCAACTCCTTTCCAGCTTCAGCTTTATTTGATTCTGGTGTATCACATTCTTTTATGTCTGCACGATTCGCGACACGGATAGGATTGGAGCTCGAGTCATTATTAGTAAGGCTCAATATACTTACTGGTAACGGACTTGTGGGAGTCGATAGAGTATTTTCCTCGTGTCGGATCGTAGCTAGTGGTAAGGAATTTTTTGCTAGATTGATAGAGTTCCCGATGGCCGATTATGATGTGGTCTTAGGGATGGATTGGTTGAGGAACCAGTATGCTAGAATAGACTGCCATATTGGTAGGGTTATTTTTAGCATTTCCGGAGAGCCAGAGTTTTTCTTTTCCTGAGGCGAAGTTGAGCCTTCTCCTCCAGTGTTGCGGATGGCAGTAGCAGCAGTGCAGTTGCCTCGGATAGTTGAAGAGTTTCCAGATGTTTTCCCAGAAGAGCTTTCCGGTATGCTGCCAGAGCGGGAGATCGAGTTCACCATAGACTTGATTCCCGGGACAGCCCCAGTGTCAGAGAGAGTCTACAGGATGGCGCCGTCAGAATTGGAGATCTTGTACAAAATGATTGAAGAACTTAGGACCAAGGGATTCATTCGTGCTAGTAGATCGCCTTGGGGAGCCCCCATGCTTCTTGTGAAAAAGAAGGATGGTACGTCCAGGTTATGTATTGATTATCGTACCTTGAACTCAGTGACAATCAAGAACAGATACCCTCTCCCGAGGATAGATGACTTGTTTGATCAGCTCAAAGGGGCAGCAGTATTCTCGAAGATCGACTTGCGCTCAGGATATCATCAGATCAGAGTCAGAGAGCAGGATATCCCGAAGACAGCTTTCAGGTCTAGGTATGGGCATTGGGAGTTCCTAATGATGCCATTTGGAGTGACCAATGCGCCGGCTGTATTCATGGATCTCATGAATCGTATTTTTATGCCTTATTTGGATCAGTTCGTAATTGTGTTTTTGGATGACATCCTGGTCTATAGCAGGAGTGAAGCGGAGCATGAGCAGCATCTCCGTATGGTTCTTCAGATTCTCAGGAAGCACCAGTTGTATGCCAAGTTTAGTAAGTGCGAGTTCTGGCTCAATCGTATTTCGTACTTGGGTCACATCATCACCAGAGGAGGAGTAGAAGTGGATCCCCAGAAGATCGTGGCCATTGAGACATGGCCAGTGCCCAGCACAGTTGCAGAGGTCCGCAATTTTTTTGGTTTGGCCGGCTACTACCGGCGATTTGTTTCAGACTTTGCTCGTATTTTAGCACCCTTGACCCAGTTAACCCGTAAGGATGTGCAGTTTGCTTGGACAGCAGAATGTCAGGATTCTTTTGAGAAGTTGAAGCGAGGCTTGATGACTACTCCTATTCTCACACTTCCAGATGGAACTGGAGGATTCTTAGTATATTGTGATGCTTCAGGCAGAGGCTTGTGATGTGTTCTGATGCAGCATGGGAAGGTAATAACTTATGCGTCACGACAACTTCGTGATCATGAGAGGAATTACCCAACCCATGACTTAGAGCTGGCAGCAGTAGTATTTGCACTCAAGTTGTGGAGGCACTACTTGTACGGAGATAGGGTGGAGATTTTCACCGACCACAAGAGCCTGAAGTATGTTTTCACCCAGAAGGATCTTAACATGTGTCAGAGGAGATGGCTAGAGCTACTTGTGGATTATGATGTCAACTTGCAGTATCATTCCGGGAAGGCCAACGTCGTTGCAGATGCATTAAGCAGGAGAGCCGAAGTCTATTTCCTAACAGCGCAACCAGAGCTGTTAGCAGATCTTCAGAAGATGGGTATTGAAGTTGTTCTCCCTTCCAGTGTGGCATTGATGGCCAGTATGCGAGTTCAGTCCACCATAGTCGAGAGGATCCAGATGGCTCAGTCAGCAGATTCCAAGCTTCAGCGACTCAGGAAAGAGTATGAGGCGGGACGAAGACCAGAGTTGTGTATTCATGAAGATGGTACACTTAGGCATGGTAAGCGTCTTTGTGTGCCATGTGGCGATATCAGACAGGAAATTATGGCAGAGGCCCACAGTTTTCTGTATTCCATTCATCCCTGTGGCACCAAGATGTACCGTGATATCCGTCAGCACTTCTGGTGGAATGGCATAAAGAGGAAGATAGCCCGGTTTGTCTCTCGTTGTTTAGTCTGCCAACAAGTTAAGGCTGAACATCAGAGGCCCGCTGGACTTCTTCAGCCCTTGCCAATTCCAGAATGGAAATGGGAATATGTGACCATGGATTTTGTGACCGGATTGCCCAGATCTCCAGCTGGTCGAGATGCTATTTAGGTTATAGTTGGCAGGCTCACGAAGGTAGCTCACTTCCTCCCGTTCAGAGTTGATCAGTCGACAGCTCAGTTAGCAGAGATGTACTTCAGGCAGATAGTCAGGATGCACGGAGTGCCAGTCAGTATCACCTCGGACCGAGATTCAAGATTCACGTCGCACTTTTGGCGTAGCCTGCAGGAGAGTTTGGGAACTCGTCTCTAGTTCAGTTCAGCATATCATCCACAGACAGATGGTCAGTCGGAGCGTACGATCTAGACTCTTGAAGATATATTACGGTCCTGTACACTTGACTTCGGTGGTTCGTGGGAAGATAACCTGCACCTGGTAGAGTTCTCGTACAACAACAGTTTCCAGGCCAGCATCCAGATGGCACCGTTTGAGGCACTGTATGGTAGGAAGTGTAGATCCCCGCTAGCCTGGGATGATATTGGAGAGAGGCAGATGCTTGGTCCAGAAATGATTCCCCAGACAGTTGAAGTGGTCAGAAGAGTCCGGGATCATCTTCGAGTTGCCCAAGATCGCCAACGCCATTGGGCCGATTCTCATCGGCGTCCTCTCGAATTCTCTGTCGGCGACCATATATTCCTGAGGATTTTGCCTAACCGTGGCGTCATTCGTTTTGGCGTACGAGGAAATCTTAGTCCTAGGTATATAGGGCCGTTCGATATTCTAGAGCGAGTAGGAGATGTGTCCTATCGTCTCGCTCTTCTGCCGTCGCTAAGCGAGGTGCATGACGTGTTCCATGTATCCCAACTACGACGGTATATTCCGGACCCGAGCCATATCCTGGATCATTCAGAATTGGTTGTTGGTACCAACCTTTCGTATGAGGAGAGGCCCGCGTCTATATTGGACCGAAGAGAGAAGATACTCAAGAACAAGACTATCAAGTTAGTCAGAGTTGCTTGGGGTCATCATTCTTTGAGTGAGTCAACGTGGGAGCGTGAGGATGATATTCGATCATAATATTCTGACTTGTTTGACTCGTGAGGTATAATGTCTTCCTTATGCCTCATGCCTTCGATTCCTTGCTTGAATGAGTGATTGCCTGCCTAGTTATCGCTTGCATGTGATTAATATAGCTTGTCCTCGTCTCTCTAGCCTCTTAATTAAATTTCGAGGATGGAATTCTTTTAAGGTGGGTAGAGTTGTAATGCCTGTGGTTCGTATTACGTATTTTTGGAATACGTGTACATATTTTATCTTGTATTGCATGATTCCTTGCTTAGCTTTCTTCATGGCTTGGTTTATTCTTGGGTTGGTTCGGCTTGGCTTGGTTTTGCTTTGGTTCATCATGAACCAAAGGTGAACCCTACCTACCACCACCATTAGTATTTATTAACCCATTCTCCTTTCTCTCTCCTCATTACGTTTCTTCTCTACCATAACTTCTTCACCTACCAGAGAGAGAGAGAGGTCTAGGCAAGTGCAACTTGCTTCATGGAGGAACTCGAATTTTATTATTTCATTCTCTCCTTTACAGCATTCTAACATACTTTAGTACTTAACGTTTTTACTTTCCATGGCCAGATTCTTGTAGATCTAAGTTTATCTTATTTTTGGATTTCTTAGGTTTTGATCTACTTAATCTTGTTATTTCTAAGTTTTGATGGTCCCATGTTATAGAGAATTTCGTTCTGCCCCATTTTGACCTATGGAAGTTCGGATTTGGACTCTAGATGAAGGTTTTATGGAGCTTAGAAGCATAGGTTCATGGTGTTCTCTTCTCAAAAATTTGGAGAAGAAGAACATTTCTCTGGCCGCATGGTAGCACTTGACCGCATGAGCATTCATGCGGCAAGTCACTTCTAGCCGCATGGACTTGAGTCGAGCGCATGTACCCGAACTTCTCAGCACCGCATACGCCTGGAGTTCCTTGGCCGCATAAGTCCCATTTCTCGCAACATGAGCTTAGGCATTCCCAGCCGCATACAGCCTTTTCCATTGGCCGCATGGAGCTTCGATCCGCGTCAGCCGCATGGACTCGCTACCCGACAGCCGCATGTGCACTCATCACTCCTAGCCGCATATGCCACCGTCCTCCCCTGGTCGAATGGGACTCGGTCAGTTCAGCCGCATAGGGCTGAGGCTCCTATTCTGCCGCATGCACTCATCCATTTACCGCCGCATGAGGTCCACTCTTCCGCTGGCCGTATGAGACCCGACTTCTTGGAACCGCATGCGCCCTTGCCTCTCTAGCCGCATGCTCCTGTCCTTACCAAGTTGTATGCGCTCTCCTCCCCTGGCCGCATGGGCTCTAGTGATCCTGCGTCGCAGGGCTCCTCCCTGTGCCTTGCCCTTCTATTTAATTATTATTATTCTTATTATTATTATTGTTTTTATTATTGTTAACTCATGTCTTGTAATCTCAGCATAACTTGGGTCTCCTGGTTTAATGCTTGCACTATGATGCCCTGCACATATACCATGAACACGACAGTGACCCGCAGTGGTGCACTCTTGATACGTAATATGACCTGATGGTGGCCCGTCGTGGCGCACTCCTGACAAGTAAACTTGACATGATAAACCTGACATATCTTGATAAGCTGTTACGACGGCTACCTGACATGACATGACCTGTATAAATAACCTGAACACCGTGGGCGATTGTGCTTGTACAAATAATCCAGTCCTGTCTTGCATCATGTCTAGGATGGGACTCCTGAGTACCCCGATCAGGAGTACCTATTGAAATGGACTAAGGCTAATAACTAGATTAATACATTAGTCATAAAGAGATCTTCCAGCTACAGGCAATCCCGTTACCTGGGCGCGCTTGGGATCTGTAGCCTGCCGTCGAGTAGGGCACATTTTCAGCACACTGTCATGTGTTGCACCCTTCAAGCTACTTAAGGGTACATGCGTTTCCTGGACGATGCA
>JANAVB010035498.1:0-48851 GCA_029216955.1 Iris pallida
CACCATCACACTCACATTATTTCCTGCTAGCCTATGTACTTCCTCACACTCCACACACACACACAAATTCTATCTAAACACACACATATATGCATACACACACATGTCACTCTCTCACTCAATGTGTATATAATATGTAATCCTTGTGTGTGCATTATAGTTGTGAAGGGAAGGGGATACTGCTGCTAGAACAGCAGGGGAAATGACCCATGTTGTATTGAAGGAGGGCAATGAGAGGCGACTGATAGTTATCTATGTGTGGGAGGTTAGGGATGACAATTTACATATATTAGTATGTGTGTCAGTTTGAAGATAAGAGAAGTGCCTATACTAGGTAGAGAGGATGTGTGAGTGTGTTTAGACTAGTGAGATACAGGACATGACTATTTTGAACTTCCTGTGTACGGGATACACCTAGGTGCATAGAAGTTTAGTATGGAGTAGAACCCAGGATGTGTGGGCATGTACATGTATTAGTACAGGCCTAAGTTGACCTGTAGGTTGTGAGAAGGATTGGGGCACTACCATAGAACAGTGGGGATACCTGCCTATATAAGTGTGACTAAATGAGTGTCTAGGAGTGAAGGGTAAGGGGTTCCCTTGTATTGCCTAGGTGAGAAGTTCCAATGTGAAGTGTCATAGTGCTTAGAGGTATCCATGTATGGTTCCAAGTGTGTCAGTCCTAAGGGGGGTATCATGGAGAGTGCACTGCCAAGTGGCAGTAGCCAATATCTAAGTGATAGGTATGGCCCCTAGAAATCAGTCTCAGTGACATTAGAGAGGGGGGGTTAGAGGTGTGATAGCATGTGACTTGATATACAAGGTAGGAAAGGGTCATGTTGGACCAGATGGGGCTGTGCAGGACTATATAGACACATACACATTTATGGTATGGGTATTAACCTATATGTGATATAGCTCATTACCTGTGTAGTTAGCCTATGGCATGTGGTGTGGATACGCTTGTGTATCACTAGGCTAGTGTGACTTGTATAAAGTGACTAGTGACCTAGATTGACTTATTAAGCCTAAGTTTGACCAACCTAGACTAGTTTGACCTAGTTTGACTAGTCTAGTTGACTAGAGTTGACCGAGAGTTGACTTTAGTCTAGTTTGACCTAGACAGCATGCAGATGCATTGTAGATTACAGTTATCACCCCTGTATACATCTTGACTTGTGTTGCTCTAACTAGGAGTCAGGTACCTCATCTCGGACAGTACATTTACTTCAGACATTCAGATACCAGGCGAGTACATTCTCTGATCATTTCATAACTTGCTTAGAATTATATTACTGCTCTAGTTTACTTTATTTGATGCTGTCACGATATTATCACGATTGGTACTATATGGATCCCTACATTGATATGTTATCCCCCTCGGGAGCATCGGATATATTGTGTCATGTGTTTCATGTACATCGTGTATTCCTCGCTCTCATGTTATTCATATTTCTCATGTGCTTCATGTTCGTTCATGCTCACTCGTGTACTCTCATGTGCTCTCATGAATCGGTCATGTTTCCTATGTATCTCATGTATAACCTATATTTATGTGCACTCATTTATGAGCCTTCATATGAATTTTATGTGCACCCGTTTATGGGCCCCCATGTGAACTTCATGTGCACTCATGTATGAGCTCTCATGTATACTTCATGTGCACCATTTATGGGCTTCACGTGAAAACTATGTACGTAACATAACTTGTTTGGATCCTATATTGATTGGGGTATGGGGGAGTATAAATAGTCATGTGAACAATTCCAAAGTAGTATAGTCATGTGCGCCTCCTTAGTATAGTCATGTGCAAATCCAGTCGTTCACATGTCGACTTTGTACTCTAAATCACTAGTCACTGGTAGCTCTCTACTTATAGTCGATATTTCTATTACAGTTCTCTTCCTGTTTACATCATGTACTTTCTTTCAGTTTATGTATCGTACTCTCTTGCATGTCTATATTTTCTAACCTGTTATGATCTGCGTGAGATGTATTGTGCTCGCTCCCGTCCTGACTGACCTGTTGAAAATTTTACAGAGGATGATGAGGAACCCTGTACCCCTTACTTTGGAGCTTGCCTAGATGACACTCGCGACCTGGACCCCTCGGGAGGTTCAGGAAGCTGCTGAGGATGATACCCTTGCATAGTTTAGATAGTCTAGATTGTTTCTTTTTTATGTTTAGTTGTTGTCCTTATTTTCAGAGTTGTATAATTTGAGATGTTGAGACTTGTTGTTTCTTTTCTGTTGTACCTCAGTTGAGGATTTTCTTATCTATTTTATCGTGCCATATTCTATCTCTAGTTGTGATTGAGTTGTACCTTCTGTGATTAGCCTCCATTTGGAGATTATTCTATATTGTGTTAGTATAGTTCATGACCTAGAACAGCGTTCTACCGCCGACACTGCGGCATAGGCTGGGCGCTGTTACGTACTCGTACCCTCACGGTGGGTGCGGGTCGTGATAGCCTCCACTATCGGTTGATGGAAACCCACTACCCAATTTATGTACGCTATGATGCAGGCTCAGTGGCAGCAGACTGAGCTAATAAGACATAGCATAATTGCAGCACTGACTAGACCCTCACGTTCACCTCTATGGGACCTAACAAGGACTTCATCGATATGAAGCCCAAATCCATCAAGGGTACCGAGGGACCACTAGAGGTCTCTACGTGGCTTATTAGCACGGAGAAACTACTGAAGGTGTTACAGTTTCCAACAAACTTGTGGATGACAACAGTAAACTTACTCCTAGAGGACAAGGCTTACTACTGGTGGAAGACGGAGATGATAGAATAGGCACTGAGTAGCCGTGGAAGGAGTTCTATGATCTGTTTAACGAGAGGTTCTTTTCGATGCATGTTCGAGATGTCCTCTATGACCAGTTCCTCCATCTGAAGTAAAGAAATATGTCGATGGATGAGTACGATGCAGAGTTCAGTCGTTTGAGCAGATTCGGTAAGATATTAATTTTGATAGAGCGGGAGAGAGCAAAGAGATTCCATCATATGCTAGCACTAGAGCTCAAGACTTATACTGCTACACAATCTCGAGTCTCTCATGCAGCTATTCTAGAAGAGGATCGTAGTTAGGAGCTCCTTCGTAAGGAGATGCAATAGACATTGAGATGCCTCACTCCAGCAGTTACAACATCTAAAGTGACCCAGGGTGGACCTATCCGAAGCCATGGCACAGCCGCAGCAGAGGGGCATGCCTTATGAAAAGTCAACCTACAACTATTATGAAAAGCAAGGCAACATTAGAAATGACTGTCGACTTCGCCATAGATTTTGTAAGAGATGGGGATCAGGACAACACATGGCAAGAGATTGCCCCGAGTAGTAAGCCCTAATACATCCTCACCCAGCCTTGAGGACTACAACTCTAGCACTTTTTGTACCACGGCCAGTTCAACAGGTTTCGAGGCTCATGTCACCAGTGGTAGGAGCACCTCGCCTACTATTACCTCCCCAGACAGTACAATACAACAAGGCCAGAGCTTAGGATCTCGGCCAGAATTACAGGCAGGTTTTCTCGCTAGTAGTACATGATACAAAAGTAGAAAGAGAAGTGTAACCCCACTTTTCCAAATTTAATAAGTTTTAGAATTTTCCTTTTAATTTAAGTTTGAAGAATAAATATTTTCCTTATTTAATTTATTTTTATGGTTTTTTGAAAAAGAGAGATTTAAATTAATTGGCATGGTTAGTTGATTCACTAACTAGGTAATAACTAACCAAGAGTGCTTCCCAAGATTCCTAACCACTTTCTAACAACCCATAACAAAATTTCTAACAAACTTTTAGCAATTTGTAATAAGATAATTATTTAGTCATTTAATTGCAAAAACCTCTATTCTTTTTCTTTCTCTATTTAAACTCAGGAGAGAGAGAGGGCCTTGGCTCATTGTTTACAGCTTCTAATTCGTCTTCCCCAAATGAGTTCTTCTCTTTACCTCTTTTCAAAAATTGACCCAAACCCTAACCTTAAATTTCTGGAGCGACCATGGCGTCGACCTTCCCAGCCAGTGCCAGAGACTAGGCACAGTTTCTCTGGCGCTACACCATTGACGGTGACGGGCGTCGATTTCTCCGAGCGATGGCAGTAGTTTTTCTCTCCGGTGTCTGAGCCACTTCAGCAGCAAGCTTTCCACGCATTTTGTCTCTGGCTACTTTCTCTCCTGACGATCGGTAAGTCCAACTTTATCTTGCTTGTGAATTTATTTGTTTCTTGATGAGATCCATTAATCGATCCACTGTTTTTTTCTCCGAATAGTTCACAGTCTCTCACCAAAGTCTTCCTCGTAGATCATCATTATCCTTCTCCTCTGATCGATCCAAACCACCGGTGTGTCTCGATATTTACTCTGTTGAGCTCGAAGTAGGCGATCTGCTCTTCGATCGATCGATTGATCGGTTTTCTTCTGTGAACTAGTGAATTGTATGAAGAATCATTGTCGAGATTTACTAGACTGATTTGGGACTTGTTGCCGCAATCAAGATCTGCATTAGCACAAGTCCTTTTAGTATCTGATACATAGAGAGTAGAGTCAGACATGTTGGCTTAATAAACTCTACTTTCTTACATAATTTCTTTACTCATCTTTATTGTTGAATTTTTACTTGGTCGCTAGATTTAAATAGGGGTATATTCCTGGATAGCTCGATTTATGTAGAAGTGTTCATTTTCAGTATTTGTGTTTGTTCGTGTCTGGTTGGGATCGCGTCTAGATGTGTGTACGTGTCCAGGTGTGGCATAGAGGAGACTGGAAGGACCAATAGTAGTAGATATCTTGGTGAAATTGGCTTACATTCTTGTAAGGGAGTTGTACAATCCTTTGGTTCGGTCTAATTGCTGAGTTCTAATACTTTTTTGCTAATATTGCAATAGAGTTGTAAAATATTATAGCTAATATTGTAATAGAGTTGTATAATATTGTAGTTAATATTTTGGTAAGTTATGCATATTTTATTTTGGAACCTAGGGTTGTTTGAGTTATGATTGAACTGGTATAACTCAGATGAAGACTATGTTCACATTGTCAGGTTGAATAGGTATATGTTCTAGTTAGGCTTGGTTGTATTGGGGGGAGGGGTTTCCTATTTGAATATTTTGCAGTATTGCTTGTTTGGGTTGAACCTAATTTGTGTGTCCAAGATTATTCTGCTTATGTGGGTTCAAGACTAGTTGGGCGTAGTAGTCAAAGGCAGTACATTGCTTTAGCTTTACATTCAACAAATGAATTGTATTGACTATTATTTTCTAAGAAATTGCTAGACTAGTTATCAGGGACTATGATATGTAGACTATGGCAATAGGTTGAAGCCTGAGGAGAATGGTAGCGTTTGAATTTGATGATTGTATATAGAAAGCTGAGTTATAACACTTGTTAATGTTGAAAGGTTTGGGTTGGTCTTACCAGGTAGATCTATTGGTTGTTACTGAGAGGTCTCATTTTGAGTTAAAGGGTGGCCAAGAGTATTATGACATATGCTATGTTAGTCTGGGTCAACAAAGAAGTTATGGGTAAATTATGTTTTAGGAATACTTTTTAAGCTGGATTAGGATACATTAAGGAAAGTTTAATTAGCAAATTATTCCTTATCAATAATTGTATATGTAATAAAGTTGAGTAATATTTTGAAGTGTTAATAATATTTTATAGTAAGCTACCCCGTTCTTAAATCATTTGACTAGTAGAATGTTATTATCAAATTCTATTAAAACATTTTAATTAGTTTAACTCACTAATTATCTAGTAAGTTATTAGATATTTTACAAATTATTAAGAGTGTATTAATGGAAATAGTAGTTAGCAAGTAGTTAATAGTTTTTTTTTTCTAGATCTTACACACCTTTTACCTATTTTATGAGTACCTGGACATTTCTATCTTCCTACCACCGATCTTCCAAAGCAAGGTACATTATGTGATCTTGTCTCATTTACTTCATGTCATGTTCTCTTTCATAATGGATACATTGTTACACGACATGGTCTTGTGCTCTAGTTCGTGATCTTTTAATTGTACCTGGGGATGAAAAAATACTACGGAGGTGTAACCAAAGCCAAATGTTAGTTAGGTAATACATAATAGCTTGGTCTCACATCGTGCACATGGGATTCTAAGCCGTACCATTACTTATACTTCATGTTCTTACCCCAGACGATCACATACTCAGTAGTTATTTCAAATTCACATGTCATGTCTCTTATTTCATGTTGCATAGTATTAGTTATGCATTTACAGTTTCATGTTTATCTTGTTCTCTTGTGCTTTACTCAGTCATCATGTTTTCTTATACTTTACTAGTTCTTTTGTTGTTCACCATGCTGTACTTGTTTTTATTAGATTGTACTTTGTTCTGCTCTTGACTGGATACTTGCCGGTCTACTTGAGGCCATAGTTAAGCAGGATGATAGGATTCACGACAAGATTTGCAGAGATCTATCCTAGTTTATTTCTTAGATTGTTTTAGAGATTTTATGTTGTTTATTTTGTATTGAGATTCCAGAGTTGTATATTTTATTCTTGTTCCTGGATTTGTCTATGTGGACACACACAAAAAGAAAAAAATGTTGTCTTTTCTTTATTGGCACAGGCACCACAAGTCGAGTATGCCTGAGAGATCCTGCGTTGAGGATCCACGAGTACAAAAAAGAATTCTGGGAATGGGACGATGGAGATCGAGCGCAGTTTATCCTTTACTCCGTTGACACTCGATTACAAAAGTTGAAGAAAACCTAAGAAAATTGCTAACTTTCGGCTCACTAGCAAGAAGTGCAGTAATTTGGCTCTTGAAAATGCTTCCGTTCTGTGTTTTGAAGAGGGATGAGGCCCCTTTTTATAGTTGTTCTTGAGCTCGAATGATGTTATGCGCCCACATGAGGAAAACATACTGGTTTTGATGTAGGCACATAGTCCTACCTTGGGCACATAGGGTGTAGGCATGCAGGCTGCAAGATCGTGGGTTGGTCGTGGTGTTGACGTGACCGCATGCTTCGGTGAACGACTGCTCGAGGAGATTGACGTGGCCGTGCGCTTCGATGCACGTTTTGATCATGGCTTTGACCGATTCAGGCTTGGCGCATAACCCTGTTTCAGGCTATGTACCCTCCTTCACATGGGGTGGCTTGGGCGCATAGAGCTTCATAGGCTTGGGCGCATAGAGCTTCACAGGGTGATGGGCGCATAAGAGCTTCACAGGGTGACTTGAGCACATAGGAGCTTCACTTGGACGCATATGTCCTCTTTTGGCTTGTGCGCATAAGGCTTTATTTGCTAAAATTTTCATGCTTCTACAAGACCCCCTTCAAAGTTTTTGATACTTGAACGAGTTCGAATACTTTGAAAGAAGTATGGATCGTCTTCTCGTGATGCAATGGCGCATAGCACGACTTTTTGGGCACATAGTATTTGGCCAGCCTGTCAGAGAGATACGACTGTTGAGATCTTTCTCAAAATCTGAACTAACAAATTCATCGGGGTAGAATTTGAAGAGATCCATCCTTCATACGTCGGCCACGTCAGCAAGTGGCAGTCGCATAGTGTGCAAGCGGCTGGTTCTTCACGTGGGCACATAGGCCATTATAGGCATACTGCACAATGGACGCATAGGCGCATAAAGATAGTGGACGCATAGGAAGTGGCCTGTGCCTATAAATTTGCTCCGAAGGAGAGAGAAAGCTCATTATTCTCCTCTCTTAGAATTTTTCAAAAACTCTTCATCTTCTTTCATTGAGAACAATGTCTCCCAAGGTCGCCAAGAGATCAGCGAAGGGCAAGGTGGCTGCGCCGAGTGGCTCTCCTCATGCGGCAGCGTCTTTGCCAGTCCAGGACCCGATTCTGGGTGAGGGCACGCTTCAAAAATAAAGTCTCGAGCGTTAATTCGCGAGCTAAGACTTTTATTCTGCCTGGGTGCATGCGCCTAAGGCAACATACTTCTGTGAGCATCATTATACGCCCACAGAAGTCATGCGCCAATACTATGGCGTGCTATGCGCCCACATGCTGCCATGTTATGTGCCCACATGCCACTTGTATGTTATGCACCCACGTACTGTTTGTATGTTATGTGCCCACATTTCTTTTGGGCGCATAAGAGCCCTTCAGCACTTAGTTTTTCCTGCGAATTTCTGAGTTTTCTTTCTATCCTTGCAGTAAACATGTTTGTCCCGGAGATTGGCAGTATCCCGTTCGGTTCTGCTTGCCACGTTCTTGGCATAAGCTTATAACCAATATGGTCAGCAATGTTCAAGCAAAGATCAGTCATGACCAACCTACAAAATGGGCGATCGCCATAATTGAACAGGACAAAACCTTTCTGAAGCAGATGATTAATGATGAGAAGCTCGAGGGTCATGCTGTTCGAAGAAACTGTACTTTTTATTCGGTGACAGCATAGGATTCGAGGATGACGCGACGATATGACTGGAAGATCCTTTGGTAGTTACGTTGAATGATCAAAGAATAGGACTGCCATCAAAAGCGCAATACCCTCTGTCGGCGTTTGTTGATCTGGCTGTACAGCGGCAAATGAAATGGGACCTGACTCCTGAACTGCCTGGGGTTGTTTCTGAAAGGATCCAGTTCAACTCTGGTAACCGAAAGAAGGACACGTTCAAGTGTGTCAAGGGTTCAACGTCCTACTCTATGAGGGGGCTATAACCGGGTATTATACTGAACGGTCCCGACTGATCTTCATCCCTATGCTGCTGAGACTCCCTCCAACTTGATGATGTCAAAGAAGGAGTCATATCCGGGAGGGAAGATGCGGATGGAAGGCTGGAGGCATTCTGTTCCGTTCTGGAGTGACCTTACTGTATGGGTGCTCTCGACTTACGAGGCCACCCTAAAAGCTGTCGGTCTTCTTTATGCTGTCAGGGCCACCCAATAGTATTAAGGTTAACTGGCCGATGTTTGTCTTGTGACAGAGCTGTACAACACCATAGGTGCACCTTCTTCACTCCGGGGGGGAGATGGGTTTATATCTTCACGAGATGTAGGCGGTATCCAAAATTCCCTGGGGGACAGAGCCGTATACGGAATACATCTCCAGTGATGCAAAGATCTAGATTTGGAGAAGGAGAATCTTGATATGACGGAGGTGTACAAAGAGTTACTCTATCACTTTTTTATTTGTCACTAGATTACGAAGAAGGGTAAGACGAGGGGTCCCTCCCGCATACGAGGGCCTGGAACAACTATGTTTTTACCAGAGAAAGGGGGAATGGTCCAGTCTCCTTCTCGTCTCGTAAGCCTTTGACGATCTCTGAGATAGATCAGCTGATGACAGATCAAGGAGTTGTAATGCCGAAGATAGTGATGATCCTGAGGGAAATTCCCTGATTTATCATTTCTTCAGACAAGCCGAGTTCAAGATGTCAGAAAAGGTGGTGTTGGCCGCTTTCCTAATGATATAGCTTCGTGACTGCGTAGTCCCTAGTGGTTCAGGGTCTGTTGAGAGAATCAGTCGGGGCATGATACTTCCGGCTGTAAGGCTGGCCTTTGGACGCCCATTTGATCTGCTTTCAGCGATGGTATGTGCCATCCAACGGGGTTTGCGACATTTTATTGTAAATGCGATAACATCCGGAGGCAAGAAGGACTTTGCTAGGACTGAGTTACCCTTCCACTATCTGATGGGATGGCTGGTACTGCACTATCCATATTGATGAATGCCAAGCTGATGGCAGATTCTTTGGCGGAAGATGCCTTCATTCGGAGGTTCAAAGACACGGATTGGGCCGTTATAGGGGTGCCTGTTTACAGGAGGGCTGTGAGTTTTCTGCAGAATTACGAATTCTTCATAGTACCGCATCTATCTAGTAGTGGTCTCCCGGGAGACACCCTAGTAGATGAGGGAGCACTCACTACTAGCCTTCCTATTGGAGCATTTATTGGCTCCAATCCATTAGGCCTTCCCATCTGGTATTCGGGAACATGAACCATTCTTTCCTGGAACCTTACTTGCCAAGCCGCTTTGTACAGCAATTCAGCTACAACCAGCTTCTCTTGGGCAATCCCAGTACTCATCTTTAATATAGGGAGTCTGATCGACGGAGCGCATGCATGGGGCTACTACAATGCTGGATGTACAGGGGCAGCTTTTACCATGCCCGAGGATAAACCCGACACCCATATGCTCTTTGCTACTGCTAAGTTCTATATTCTGGTCAGTACCCTTCCTTCTCGATATGACCGTGAGCATAGTTTTATATCGGAGACCAAGCTTGCCCCTACCCTTGTTGATAGGACGAGCACGTGCAATAGAAGTAGCAGAAAGGAAGGCACCATATCCATAATTGAACTAGCTGTAGCATCGCAACACAGAGTTGTTGTTGAAGAGCCTATAGTTGTAGCGCCTCGGAGAGAGGACACTGAAGAACCTCTTCCTACCGTTCCTCATAAGAGGAAGGCTCCCACCGAGCTGGTGCCAAGGCCAAAAAGGAAGAAGGTGGTTATTTCCCGGGGGAGGAGGAAGGTTGCGGACATGGGTCCCGGCTCGCCTACTCCCAGAAGGTCTTTTCGGCAGACGGTGTTACAGGCCGTTTCCATTCGGAGGTACACCCTTTCCTAGAATTCGTAGCCGTTCTGGTCAAGCCTTTGGAAGCTTTCTCACCTTTGTGTTTGTCCTTTGCACAGGACCCTGAAGTTGCAGCTGAGGCAGGTGCCTCCTCATCTGAGGAGGTGAATGTGATGACAGAGTCCCTGCTCGTCCTCGACTGATGGATGAGGGGGGTCTTCTTCGGTTGTAAGGCTTGAGCGACGGGGTGATCAGGGCGAAGGCCCAGCCATGACGGCGATCAGAAGATCAGTTTCTCCTACGACATATCTTTGGGGGATATGTCTCTAATAGGAACTGCGATGAAAGAGCTGGACGAGAACCAAGTCCAATCGGCTCATCCTCCTGCGGGTATGTTGCCTCTGTGCCTCTATACGGATGAGATTTTTTGACTTCAATTTTGCGTGCTCCTCGTGAGGCTGAACACGACTGTATATTCCCTTGTAGATAAGAGGAAAGAACCCCTCGCGAAGATAGTCCCCGCCATTGGGGAAGGGACAGAAGCTGTTGCCGGCTCCTCCAATTTTGCTGGTGTGGGGGGAGCTGTTAGTGAGCCGGTATCAGCTACAGAAGGAGAAGTTGAGCAGCCTGCTGAGGGGGCTGTTGCTGAATCTGCTCCTGTTTGACTGAGATTGTAAAAGATATCAGGCCTGATATGCTCAGGATCTTGATATCGTTCTTCTTGAACATTCTGGCCCTTCTTGATTTTCTGAAACCAAGGTTGATGGCAAGCCCAGGTTGGAGTTGAGCAAGTCGAAGGTACGAAATTACAATTCTTTCGTATTTTCTTCTTCTTTTTTGGTTACTGATGTATATTATTTTCTCTGTCAGGTTCGGCTTCTTGTCAGGTGTTCCTTCCTGAGCGAAAGAAACTCTCGAAGCCTCCTCTCCGATGACCTCCACTGAAGATGAGATAGCCCAGGAAGTCGTCAAAGCTTTCTACTCTATACTGAAAGTGAATCTTTCTGGAGTCTTGAATCGGAATGCTGCCTTCGGCCCTATGAAGGCTATTACCAAATACCAAGTGGCGGCCCTCGAGAGCATTGTCGGCTATGAAGAGCGGGCCAATACTCTGAGGAAAGTTCTGAAACATGGAGGGTCAGGTGGCCAGGTTCCGGGATACCATATAGCGGAGCCCGACGTTGCTATTCCGTGCAGAAGACGAGGCTTTGATGGCTCTTGCGGAGGAGAAGGCTACTTTCCTGGCAAGGAAGGATGTCTCGTTCGGGAGATCGGCGAATTGGCTGACCAGTATGTCAGTTCAACGCTGCAAGTGAGGCGCCTGCCGCCTCGAAGAACAAACTGGCTGCACAGATCACTGAGAGGTATAATCATATCGCGCAGATCAAGAATGAGATCGCCCAACTGGACGCCGACTTGAGGGCAACATCTGAACAGGAGGATTACTTGGCTCAGGCTGCCATGGCTGCCACCCACTTCTATCCATTTAGAAGAACAGTTGGCGAAGTTAGAAGGAGAGCATCTGAGTCTGATCCTTTTGAGGATGAAGCTGCTCGTCAAGAAGAGGCGCGCCGTCGAGCTTCCGCGAAGTCTGAAGCCAAATCGCGGCTATAAGGGACAACATCAATCGTTTATGTATCCCTTAGATTTTTTGTAACTTTCTTTTTTTTCCAGCCGTCACGGCTCTTGTACCCTTTGCTTCGTCTGTTGATAGACGTTTGAGTAAAGAATAAATAATCTTTTCAAAGTGAATATGGTTTTGTGAAATATTGGAACTAGAGGTAATGTGGACGTAGCAAGGATATTTCTGGTGGGCATTCTGCTAGAGAATTTTGATATGGACCTATTATCCGTTTTATATTCAAGTTATTCGAATATAGATAATAAGTTGAACGAAGCTGCTAGTAGAGGTAATATGGACGTAATAGCAGAGGATGTTCTATATCTGACCAGAGATAATATGGATATGGAAAGATGTATAACATTAGGTGGAAGTAGATAGTTCAGAGGTAACATGTACGTAATTTATCCTTGATGAATGCTTTGCTCAAAGATTATGTGGACATGGCAAAACATTTAATCATTCCACTGGGAAATAATTAACGGAAAACAATTCAGAGGTAGTAGGGACGTGACTTATTTTTGTCAAACCGAGTTTGGGCAGAGTCAAAAACGGGAATGATTACTAGAGAAATATTTTAGAGGACCTATTATCCAGGGCGTATTAAAGACTCTTAAAATACGGATAATAGTTAGATAATTTTTTGAATCATACAAACATCGTACTGTACATTTACATGACTGAACATATGTAAACATTATGTAAAAAGGTTACACATAGTATTTTTTTAGGAACTTGTCGTTGATAGGCATCATAAGCAAGTCACCATCGGGTTTGGTTAGTCGGTACACACCATTAGAATACACTGATTTTATGATGAAAGGACCTTCCATTTAGGATGGAATTTTCCTTTTATTTTGTGCGTTATGACCATTAGTCTTCTCACTGCTAAGACTAGATCGCCAACTTAGAAGATTCTTTCCTTAATTTTTTATTGAAGGCTCTGGAAAGGCGTGCTTGGAATAGCTCAATGAGCTGCTGAGCTAACAAGTATTTTTTGTCTAGTGCTTCGAGCTCCTAGAGTCGTAGACGGTAGCTTTCTTCGGTAGTCAGCTCGCTGGCTAGGGCTACTCAAAATAAGGAATCTAGATTTTTAAGGGAAGAACTACTTTGTTCCCATGAACTAGAGAGAATGGCGTATTGCCTGTTGGAGTCCGGACCGTTGTACGATAGGCCCATAGACATTCGTTGAGCTTCCCATTCCAATCGCACTTGTTTGAGACACGAACTTCTTGAAAAGTTTTATGATGGTTTCATTGAAGGCTTTTGCTAGCCCGTTAGCCGCTGGATTGTAGGTAGTAGAGGCTACGTTCTGGATTGATTCCTATCGTAGAAACAATAGAATGCATGGCTTCAAACTGTGGACCATTATCATGGATGATCCTGCGAGGTAGGCCGAAGCGGTAGATGATGTGATGTTTGATGAAACTGATTATGTTTGACGCCTTCACTTCAGATAGCGGTATAGCTTCCGCCCATTTGGAGAAGTATTCAGTTATGGCTAGGATGAATCGATGTCCTTTGGAGGATGGCGGGCTGATTGGTCCTATGACGTCCATGCCCCTGGCTTCAAACGGCCAAGATACTGCCGTCGGGTGTAGAAACTCGAAGGTTGATAAATAAAATTGGTGTAGAACTGACAAGCTCTACACTTTTTTGCATATTCAATAGCATCTGCTATCATTGTTGGCCAGTAATAACCCATTCATTTGAGGCGATCTTGTAATTTGGGGCCTGGTTGATGTGCACCACAGACTCTATCGTGAGCCTCCCGGAGTACATGTTTGGCTTTGTGTCTGATAAGCATCATAACAGTAGCCCGTCGTAAGAGCGTAGGTAGATCTTGGTAGCTGTGTCATAGTAAAATCTGACGGATCGCCTTTAGATAGACACTGCTTACTTCGGGTCTTTGGGAAGGATTCCATAGAAGGCATAGTCTATGAAGGAAATCTCCAGTCTTTAATATATTATTTCTGTTGTGTAACTGTGACGAATATGCAAGGCATTTTTTACACAGAATAGTTCTCGACCAGACACTGTGATCGACTGCTGAGTAATAGTAGGGACGGTCAAGGAAGCAGCAAGATCGGCTAGAGTATCTGCTTCTATATTCTGTAGTCAAGGCACGTGCTCGATGAAGAATCCTACGAAAGTGGATGCCAACTCGATTGTTGCTCTATGGTAGGGAATAAATCTTCGTGGCGAACTTATAATCCCCTCGGACCTGACTAACTATTAGCTTGGAATCGCCGTAAGCTTCTAGATAGTCAACTCCCAGTTGTTTTGCCAATTGCAGGGATTAATAGGGCATTATATTCGGCCACGTTTTGGTGCATGATTCCACGAGAGAATATGCACGATGTATAACCAGATGATCATGTGACACGAGCACGACACCTACTCCAGCCACGATATTTTCTTTAGGTCCTGTTCTTGATGCACCGTCAAAGAACATTCGCTAATTGGGGATTTCTTCAGTCGCAGTGTTAGACTCCACCACTCCATCGGGGATTTTGTCGTAGAGTTTGCACGATTCTGGCACCGGATGAGCTGCTAGGAAATCAGGTAATGCTTGGCCTTTTACTGCCTTCTGAGGAACGAAGAGAATATCGTATGGAGTCAACAACATTGCCCATATAGCTAAAAGATAATTGAGAGAGCCCGGTCTAGTATGAGTATTCTGAGGGTTGACTTTAGATATAATGTGGATGGTCTGCCCGACACATAGTCGCGTTCTTCTGGATGGCAAATACTAGTACAAGGCATTCCTTCTCCACCGGTGTGTATCTGTGTTCGGTACCCATCATTGTGCGGCTGAGGTAGTAGATTGCCTGTTCATGGCCGCCTTCATTCTTCTGAGCTAAGAGGGCGCAAATGGTCCATAGCGCAGACGTATAGTAAGAAAGGCTTTCCTATTATTGGAGCTACCAATACTGGAGGGCTTGTGAAATACGCCTTGATATCGTCGAATACGTGTTGACATTGTTTCGTCCAGACGAAAGATACACCTTTATTCATGAGCTTAGTGAATGGTTGACACCTTCCAGAGAGGTTCGAAATGAATTGTCTGATGTAGGCTAGCCTTCTTGTAGTCCGCGTAGCTCTTTGAGGTTTCTTGGAGGATGCATATCGAGGATAGCCTTTAATTTCTCTGGGTCAAGATGTATACCTTTTGAAGTGATGACGAAACCAAAAAACTTGTCGTTGGAGACTTCCAGAAAAGACTTGGTTGGATTC
Source organism: Iris pallida (assembly GCA_029216955.1). Classification (NCBI taxonomy): domain Eukaryota; kingdom Viridiplantae; phylum Streptophyta; class Magnoliopsida; order Asparagales; family Iridaceae; genus Iris; species Iris pallida. The sequence goes on from JANAVB010035498.1 coordinate 15,388, forward strand.
ATCTTGAGTTGGTGTGCACAAATTAGTTCGAACACAGTTCTCAAGTCTTGGAGGTGGTTGCCCTTGAGATGACTTTTAACTACGATATCGTCTACGTAGCACTCCACAGTTTTGCAAAAATGATCACAAAAAATTGTGTTTATGGCTCGCTAGTATGTCCCCTGCATTCTTCAATCCGAAGGGCATCACCATATAGCAGTATACCCCAATGGTGTTCGAAAAGATGTGTGCTTCTCGTCATCGGGGAACATCTTGATCTGGTTGTAGCCTGAGAACCCATCCATGAAGGACATCGCTCGAAGCCGCAAGTATTATCGATCATTACGTCGGTGATCGGTAGAGGAAACTCGTCTTTCGGGCATACATAGTTCAAATCACGATAATCGATACAGACTCAAACTTTACCGTTCCTTTTCATGACTGGAACGATGTTGGCAACCCAGTCTGGGTATTGTTCTTCGCGAATGAATCCACATGCAATGAGCTTTTGACTTCATTCTCGATGGCCTCCATGACATCTGGTCGAATCGTCGTTGTTGCTGCTTTACTGGCTTAGCTTTAGACGAAATATTCAGGCGGTGCATGGCAACTTTAGGGTCCAAGCCTGGCATGTCTTCATAGCTCCATGCAAAAACGTCGATGTATTCTCTTATAAGCTGTATATGGGATTGGCATTCAACGCAAGATAGACTTTTGCTGATGAAGATTGGTTTGAAAGATGATTCATATCCTAAATTGACTTGGATGACTTCGTCTTCGGTAGGTGGTTCACGTTGTTCAAAGTGCAGCTCCACCTAGTATCCATCTTTTGAGCCCATTACTCGAGCTCGATTGATTGGACATCGTCTGCAATTTGGTCAACGAAAACCATATTGACGGACAGAGTTGTCTTGAACATGTCGTCAATGCTGGATTCTGAGTCCTATAGGGAGGAATCAGAAGAATGAGAACAACGATCTGCTTCATCATCTGATACTTCGAGTGTTGTTTGAGGAATGATATAACCCAAACCAATATCGCTTCGTTGATAGTAGTTCTCGGGTTTGCCGGGAGAGCAAAGTGTCGTATTGGCAACCGTCGTCCTCGGCCGTAATTTAGCCCCTAGTCACTTTTGATGTCATATTCCATGTTCTAGATGATATTCTTGGCCTGCCAACTATACCGAAAAAGTTGTATTTTCCCAGAGTCATAGTCAGCTTCTGTGTTGTGCTTGGGAGAAGTAGAGTCTGGAACGAACTTTCTTCGCCAATTATACGACCAAAGATGATTAGTTCTTCATCCTTCTTTCTGGCTGGAATGATGAAGTAGAGGATATCTTCTGGATAAACATTTTTCGGCAGGTGAGGCATCATAACCGACATACAGAGGTATGGTCCTATGCCGTGCTCTAGAGCTATCGTATTTATGTAGTAGTTTACAGATTGATAGACATCAGAGTAATTCAAAGATAAACCTTTGCTAAGAAAATACACAAGTTCTTCTTCAGGGATAACATCATCCGCTGAAGGTACATTATTATGAGTATTGATATACTCATTGAGAGGATCATCACTGGAAGAGGAGCCACAGTCTTGGCCGAGTTCACCACGTAGGGTAATTCTTCAAGATTGGGAGGACGGGCATCAGTAGGTTCCTCCCGGGGTGTCTTGCTGAGAGTGATGGTCAATGGTTTGACCTTGTCAGGGTTTTTCTTTTTTATCCAGATTGTGAGAGGCTTCGGAGTACTTTTTGGAGTAGTACGTCCTTTGACTCGGATGATCAGGGGACCATCGTTGGAGGATGAGCTTCCTTCAGTTTTATTGTCAGCTTCTTACCGTCATCCTTGGGGGGCTGAGATTGGTAAAGTATCGAATCTCTATAGTAAGCTTCGATGCCCTTAAAAGGATCGACATCAGCAAACTCCGTCTTACGACACCTTCGCTGTTGACGTACTTGAAGCACTAGTAAAGTATGGAAGGAATGATCATGTTCTCGTGTATCCATGGATGTCCCAACAGACGTTGTAGGATACATTGGCATCGATCACATAGCAGGAAACCTCCGTTGGAGATTACCGATCTGGCACTTGAGACAGATCTTGCCCGACGGGTGGCTTCGACCAGCATTGAAAGCCATGATAGTTGTATTGGTTGTAGATAGCTTGTGCAGAGGTATTCCTAGAATTTGAAGCAAACTTCTAGGAATGATGCTGAGGGAGGATCCTGGATCGATGTTCATGCGGTCTACCTTGATCGCCCCGATATACCCTGTATCGTACAGGGGTCTATCATAACAATTATTTTTGAGTAGCATGTCTTCCTGTGAAAAGGTGATGTTGGGCACCACTTCCATAGTACTGTGGCAGTAGGGACAGGAGACGGATCTTCAGCGGAGGCTTTGACTTCAGCGAGATAAGAGTCGCATGTAGTAATGCCTTACTTAAGGCCTTCCGCATTTCTTTGGAGAGTCGTAATAGATCGAACAGAGACAACCTGGTAGGTGTATTGGCTAGCTGTGCCAATATGTCAAAGTTGTAGAGCCGATCATGCCTTCGGGAGCTGGCACCTTCAGAGATTTATCAAATCGCTCCTTCTGCTTGGCTTTGTCCGTAGTTGGAGGCTTAGACGGGCCGACTTCTGAGCTTGTAGTGGCAGCAGGAGGTTGAGAAGGTATCTTCTTCTTGTGCGGGGTCGTATGTTCGAAGATAAATCTTCCCGATCGCGTCTCGCCATATAGAACCTCGTAGATTGGAGAGGATACCATATGGCATGACTTGTATTTCTTGCCCTATTTTACTTTGTGAGGTACCACCCCTGCGTCACTTCTTGCACAAGGTCCGGATGGATCCACATGATCTCACCACGTTCATTCGTGAATGGCACCAAGGATGAGTTGCGAGCTGGCGGTAGGTTGACGACTTCTATTATTGCCTTGGGAATCGGGACCGCCGTCTGGGACTTCTGTGGAAGGAAAGTCACCAAACTGAAGAGAGATCATGTTAGAAGATACGACCTTGTCTTCAGCTTCAAGGTTGATCACTTGGCTGTCGATAAGCTGTTGTATCTTCTTTTCAGGACGATACAGTCCTTAGTGGAATGATGCATGTACTGATGATAGACAGTACTTGGGATCTTTGAGTTGGTTTGCCTCTGTAGGTCATCGTGGTGGAGGTAATGTCAGCTTATCACCCTTCGTCAATGTGTGAAAGATGGTAATGACATCGTCTTCGTCAAAGGAGGAGGTCTCCTTAGGTTTGTCAGAGGTACCCTGAGAATTGGAAGCTCCTTTGGAAGTGTCGACCTTTAGGACTTTTTCCTTTACCCCCATGAACAGGAATATTTAAGGATGCTTGCCCTTGTCTTCGGATTTGGGTGTTTTCAACCCCAGTAGTTCCAAGTTAGGAACGTCATTTTCAGCAGCATCATCGGCCCCAATGAAAGCGGGCCATGTATCATACTTATGTATACCCAAACAAAACTTTACCGTAGGAAGGAAGTTATGTCGACAAGTATCCATAAGTTCAGAGTCTGGTATGCCGAAGGCATCTTCAGTGCTAGCCGCCTGAAGCGTTCGATGAAGGCGATGACAGACTCAGTCCTCCTTTACTTAGTCGCGATGAGGGTAGACATACTAACATCCAGCCACTCTCGTAAAACCTGTTGAGGAACAACCTCTCCAAGTCTTTAAATAAATTGATACATCCGTCAGGCAGACTGCAGAAACATTTGAAAGCTACCCCCTACAAGGTGCTAATAAACAGCTTCGACAAGAACGAATATCTCTGGGCAAGTGTAGAGTCTGTGTTTTGAAGTATGTCATGTTGACGAGGAGAAGTCAACCCGTCAAATGAATTCAGCGTCACAGCTTGTAATTAGGAGGGCAAGTAGCATTCTCCCACTCAGGGATTATGGTTGAGATATCCCCATCTTCTGATGCTCGTCTTTATGTGAGATGGTGTCGAGACAAGCGACCAGGGAATCATTACATCCTGTCGATTGAACAGGTATTGGAAAACGGCTGCTGAACGGTCGTCAGGCATCGTTGGCGAAGGACCACCCCAGCATTTGTAAGATTCAAAGGAGGCACATAGAATGATACTCCTTTTGTAGTGAAGGAGGGTTGTTGCTATGAGCGGACTAGCGTGAGCCGAGACGTTTTATTGAGGTGGAGGAACAGCCCCAGTAGCTTGAACCGCCATGATACTGGTAAGCATATCAGTGATCTTGGCGAATGCTATTTCAAGACCCTCTAGATATTTGTTGGTCTATTACTGGCTTCTTCAGGTCTTTCTCCGTCTGCCATGTATGTAGATAACATACGAGGATGAACAGAGGAAACAGTACAACTGGTGCTGATACTGTCTGTCTCCGAGTAGACAAGTCCTTCATCTTCAGGTAGAGGAGGTAAATAGTCGCCATCAGATTCGGAGGGATCGTCGTCCTTGGAAGGCTACCCCCAGTGTGAAGGTCATCCGCTTCAGACTCTGAGGGAATACTACCCCCACTTGGGAGTCTTTGTCGTCCATACGGAATCTTGCCTTTGACCGAGTACCCATATAGGCTCCTTCAGATGTGACATCCTGCTGGCCATCTATTGGTAAACTTCTTCGTCTTCTTCTCACAAAACTGAGAGAGAAAGTTAAGTTCGTGGTCCACCGTCTTTGATTGGGGCTTCCGTAATGGGGACCCCATGAAGCCATGTTGGATGAAACACATTAGCTTTTCATCGTCAGAGAAATGCAGTCGTCGAAACACGGACTTTCTTTGAGGTACTCTTGTTGCTTTGGAGCAGCAACAGTTGATAACAATACTGGTGCATGGATGTGCACTATGAATTGTTATGTCCTTTTTCGCTTTAGGCTTATGATTTATCATGTCGTGCAAGTCAGCGGAAGGGAGTTTTGCCTTACAACCCATGTTGCATGCATCGTCGAGCTTTGTATGCGGGTTCGTAAGGAGAGTTGGCGCATCCAGACTTAGTTCACGTGCAGGGGCAACCCCCACACCTAAGTTCTGTGATGTCCTTGAAGACAGCCCCGTGCTATACGCCTTGGGGCCTGTCTTTTTGCTGTGGGCGCATAGACCTTGGAGACTGGCCTTGGGCGCATGCTTCTTGATAGCATGTCTGAGCCTCCTTGATGTGGACGCATAGTATGGATCCAGCTAGCCTGGGCGGTTGGCCTTGGGCGCATGACCCTGGATGTCCAGTCTGTTGAAGACAAAAGCATTCTGGCTGGGTTATGCACCCAAACATCCCCTTGGGCGTATGGCTTTGGGCACATGCTTGGTGGAGCAGCACTGTTTTTCCCTGTTTTGCCTCCTTCGTTTGTGAGCCTCGCTGGGTTCGCCCAGAGTGTCGAACACCCTGATTCTTGGCATCGTAGTGCTTTTCTTTGCTAAGTCTCGAGCGTCGAACACTGTGTTACTGGTTGTGCAGGAAGGAAGTTACTGGACTAGTAGAGCCCGAAACGGTGAGCCTTCTCCATTTGGGGAGCTTCTGTGGCAGAGTCATGCGCCCATGTGACAGAGTCCTCCAGTTGCATATCTGCTATAACACTAGCAGGATATGTACAGCGAGCCTTCGGAAGCCAAGTCTTGCGAGACTTGCTTGGCTTCGTTGATTTTGAGGGAGTAGAGCCATCCCTCGAGAGTATCTCTTCGAACGCCTGCTGATCGAACTTTACGATCAGCATCTTCTGAGCTGCCCCACTTTGTCGGTATCGAATTGCGTCACCACCTTCTCGTCAGAGAAAAAGGTAGTCTCCAGCAGAGTCGTCATTTTTATAGATACACACAAAAAGAAGAAGAAAATGTTGTCTTTTCTTTATTGGCACAAGCCACCACAAATCGAGTACGCCTGAGAGATCCTGCGAGGATCCCCGAGTACAAAAAAGAATTTTAGGAAATGGGACGATGGAGATCGAACAGAAGTTGCCCTTTACTCCGTTGACACTCTGATTACAAAAGTAGAAGAAAACCTAAGAAAATTGCTAACTCTCGGCTCACTGGCAAGAATTGCAGTAATTTGGCTCGTGAAAATGGTCTCCGTTCTGTGTTTTGAAGAGGGATGAGGCCCCTTTTTATAGTCGTTCTTGATCTGGAATGATGTTATGCACCCACATGAGAAAAACACACGGTTTTCATGTGGGCGCATAGTCCTGCCTTGGGCGCATAGGGTGTAGGCGCATGCTGGCTGCGAGATCGTGGGTTGGTCGTTGTGTTGATGTGGCCGCATGCTTCGGTGCACGACTGCTCGTGGAGACTGACGTGGCCGTGCTCTTAGGTACACGTTTTGATCATGGCTTTGACCAAGTCAGGCTTGGGCGCATAGCCCTGTTTCAGGCCATGCATCCTCCTTCACAGGGGGTGGCTTGGGTGCATAGAGCTTCATAGGCTTGGGCGTATAGAGCTTCATAGGATGATGGGTGCATAGGAGCTTCACAGGGTGACTTGAGCACATAGGAGCTTCACTTGGGCACATATGTCCTCTTTTGGCTTGGGCGCATAAGGCATTATTTGCTGAAATTTTCATGCTTCTACAGTATATGGTATTACTCTTGTATAAATTGTAATAATGACTAAGTGTAGCAACTTCTCTGGGACGTTATAGATGCTGTGATGTTTATATTATCTGTGACTTGGAGTTTTTCTTAGAATTTATAGTTTACTGTGTTGTGTCTTCCAACGTAGGTTGGGCGTGTCTGACTCTTATCTAATTATTCGAAAGCGGGTCATGACTTATTTTTAGTGTTGGCCCATGCAGTACTTAGGCTATAGAGTACTATTAGGGAACCTGGAAAGTTAAGGAGACTCATCACTACAAAGGATCCGTGGGAAATAGTTATGGTTATTATATCTAAGTTTGGTTACTTATTATTTACTAGGTTTGTTTATTATTTTCTAGGACATAGAAATTAATAGTTTTTCTTTCTATTACAGGATGGTCATGATAAGGAACACTGGGACTACTGAGGAGACTGCACCAGATGTGCCAAAGTTTCTACTACCTCCTCTATTTTTTCAGACGATCACTATCGATAGCTTTCAGCTCATGGGTATGTTTCAAAGATTCATCGATGCTCAGGGCGCTCAGCTCAGTTCGTGGCTACCGTTGCAGATGTACTCCGATCGAGGGAGGCTCCACTAGCTCTGTCTGCTCCACCTGCTCCACCCGTACCACCAGCGACGAGGCCAGGCACTGCTAGCTAGAGATTTCAAGAATCTCTTTCCCATGGATTTCTACGGCACTGAGGGGAGGCTCTACGTTGACGAGTGGCTTGAGAACTTAGAGAGACTGCGTCAGATCGCCAGCATTCCGGAGGACCTTCAGATCGAGGTAACCAGTATGCAGCTATAAGACATCGCTAGAGCATAGTTCAGAGAAGAGCCCCAGCTAGCCTGCCTCGAACTTCTCTGGACGGACTTCAAGATTTTGTTCAAAGAGAAGTTCTTCCAGGAGGTCGCTCGAGACGAGCTCGAGTACTAGTTCGAGGCGCTGTAGCAGGACAGCATGACGGTGGACGAGTACACCTCAGAGTTCAGCCGCCTCATTCATTTCGCAGAGAACTTGGTGAACACCCAGAGGAGAGAGCCTGGAGATTAAAGAAAGGTCTTACCCGAGAGCTTTGCCAGACGATCACCATTAGCAGGGTGACGACTTATGCAGACATCCTCAAAGTTGCCCAAAAAGTCGAGAAGGACGTGACGAGAAGTCGCAGACCAAGAGGGACAGAGACGTTGGCGTCTGCTGCAGCCAGGGACAGCACCCCAGCAGCCATATCTTTCTGTTAGAGCCCCTGCACTTCAGCCATAGCAGGAGATTCAGACTAAAATCCAGACGACGATCACTTATAATTACTGTCACCTCCCCGGACATCACTTCGATGAGTGCCACAAAAGATTGAGGATATGCTTGTACTGTGGATCGCCTGCCCACCAGACCAAGGATTTCCCAGAGGTCGCTGACCGCACTTCCCAAGAACGAACATGAGGAGCACTAGGACCACCGTAGAGGGACCCACCTCTCCAATCTCAGCAGCTGTATGGAGCACAGCCAGAGGGATGATTCTACCTCATGACAGCTGAAGAAATGGAGACGATTCTGATTCAGGATGGGTACTGAAGACCGGAGGCCTTTCTTGTATGGCTGGAGAAGACCATGGACCACTATCTTTTAGATTTTCTTTTAGCACATAGACTTTCCTAAAACTTGTTGTTTCATATTTGAGACTTGTCTCTGAAGTCTCCTTATCTTACTGTTGTTTCTTAGTACCTAATAAAACTTCTGTTTTTAAAAAAGAGATAACATCACTTTCTATCATGATTTTGACTATTAGAACTCATTTTGAATTTCCATAAACTCCTTTGAAATTTCTATGGATAAAGTAGAGAAAATATTCGGCAACCTACTATGACATGGTAGATGTGCTAAATTCTGGGTATTATTGAAACTAAGTCCAAAATTCGTAATATTTTCTTGGGTTATTTTGACAATATTGGATAATGTTGGTAGAGTATTTGGTAATCTACTAATATCTGAGCCATAGAACTGAAGGTTGACTGCAGCCATATGTATACTAGCGGGGCATGAACTCTAGCGAAAATAACTTCGGATATATATGATTTTGGATACTATTGAGACTATTATCTTTCATCTTGTTTTTCGTGACTATATCGCTTTGTACACCTTTAAATCATGCCATTTTCAAAATTTGTATCTTATTTTTCTTGATTATGACAAATCATGCCATCTAAAATTTCGAGGATAAAATTTTCTAAGGGGGAGAGATTTGTAATCCCACTTTTCCAAATTTAATAAGTTTTAGAATTTTCCTATTAATTTAAGTTTGAAGAATAAATATTTTTCTTATTTAATTTATTTTTATGGATATTTGAAGAAGAGAGATCTAAATTAATTGGCATGGTTAGTTGATTCACTAACTATGTAATAACTAACCTAGAGTGCTTCCTAAGATTCCAACCACTTTATAACAACCCATAACAAACTTTTGTAGCAATTTGTAATAAGACAATTATTAAGTCATTTAATTGCAACAAACTTTATTCTTTTCCCTTTCTCTATTTAAACTCAGGAGGGAGAGAGAGAGGGCCTTTGCTCATTTTTTATGGCTCCCAATTCGTCTTCCCCAAACGAGTCTTTCTCTTCACCTCTTCCCAAAAATCGACCCAAACCCTAACCCTAAATTTCTGGAGCGGCCATGGCATCGACCTTCCCAGCTGGTGCCGGAGACTAGGCACAATTCTCTCCGGCGCTACACCACTGAAGGCGATGGGCGTTGATTTCTTCCAATGATGGCAATGGTTTTTTCTCTAGCATCTGAGCCACTTCGGAGCGAGCTTTCTATAGTGGTTCAACTTCGGCTACTTTCTCTCTCTCTGACGATCGGTGAGTCCAACTTGATCTTACTTGTGAATTTATTTGTTTCTTGATTCAATCCATTGATGGATCCATAGGTATTTCTTCTCCGAATAGTTCACGATCTCTCACCGACGTCTTCCTCGGAGATCATCATTATCCTTCTCCTCCGATCGATCCAAACCACTGGTGAGTTTCGATATTTACTCTGTTGAGATCGAAGTAGGTGATCTGCTCTTCGAACGATCAATTGATCGATTTTTTCTGTGAACGAGTGAATTGTATGAAGAATCATTGTCGGGATTTACTGGACCGATTTGGGACTTGTTGCTGCAATCAAGATCCGCATTAGCATAGGTCATGTTCGTGTCTGATACGCATAGAGCAGTGTCTTACACGCTGGCTTAATCAACTCTATTTTGTCAAGTAATTTCTTTACTCTTCTTTGTTGTTGAGTTGTTGCTTCGTAGCCAGATTTAAATGGGGGTATACTCCTGGATAGCTCGATTTCTGTAGAAGTATTCATTTTCAGCATTTGTGTTTCTGTTCGTGTCTGGTTGGGATCGTGTCCAGATGTGTGTACGAGTCCAGGGTGTATTATAGAGGATACTGGAAGGACTAGTACAGTAGTAGATATCTTGGTGAACTTGGCTTACATTCTTGCAAGGGAGTTATGCAATCCTTTGGTTCTGTCTAATTGCTGAGTTCTAATATTTTGTAGCTAATATTACAATAGAGTTATATAATATTGTAGCTAATATTGTAATAGAGTTGTATAATATTGTAGCTAATATTTTAGTAAGTTATGTATATTTCATTTTGGAACCTAGGGTTGTTTGAGTTATGATTGAACTGGTACAACTCAGATGAAGATTGTGATCACATTTTCAATTTGAATAGGTATATGTTCTGGGTAGGCTTGATTGTATTTGGGTGGGGGTTCCTATTTGAATATTTTGTTGCATTGCTTGTGTGGGGTTGAACCCAATTTGTGTCTAAGAGTATTCTGCTTCTGTGGATTCAAGACTAGTTGGGCGCAGTAGTCAAAGGTTGTACATTGCTTTGGCTTTACATTCTACAAATGAATTGTATTGACTATTATTTTCTGAGAAATTGCTATACTCTAGTTATCAGGGACTGTGATGTATGTAGACTATGGAAATAGGTTGAAGCCTGGGGAGAAAGGCAGTATTTGAATTTGATGCTTGTATATAGAAAGCTGAGTTATATGACTCTTGTTAATGCTGAAAGGCTTGGGTTGGTCTTACCAAGTAGATCTATTAGTTGTTATTAAGATGTCTCATTTTGAGTTAAAGGGTGGCTAAAAGTATTTGACATATGCTATGTTAGTCTGGGTCGACAAAGAAGTTCTACGTAAATTATGTTTCAGGAATACTTTTTAAGCTGGATTAGGATAAATTAAGGAAAGTTTAATTAGAAAATTGTTCCTTATCAATAATTTTATCTGTAATAAAGTTGGGTAATATTTTGAAGATTTAATATTATTTTATAGTAAGCTACCTAGTTCTTAAATTGTTTAACTAATAGAATGTTATTATCAAATTCTATTAAAATATTTTAACTAGTTTAACTCACTAATTATCTAGTAAGTTATTAGATCATTTTATAAATTATTAAGAGTGCATTAATGGAAATAGTAGTTAGCAAGTAGTTAATTCTTTTGTCTAGATCTTGCCCAGCTTTTATCTATTTCTAGGTGTACCTCGAGATTTATATCTTCCTGTCACCGATCTTCCTGTGAGCCCCCTGAATTTTAGGGTTTATTTTTAAAATTTTCTAAATGTATTATTTCCAATAAATATTGTTATTTAATTACTTTGATTATTAAATATTCTTTTTTGTGACTTTGATTTCTAGAGTGTCAGAGATGTCAATATCTGAAAACTTCCTTCATGAGTTTGTAGTAGACAAGATTATCTCCTTTTTGGTATATCATGTTCCACTCAAACTTGTTCTCTTGTATTTTTTTGCATCACACAACTTTTGGATCAATTTAGGTCATTTGACCATTCCCACTCTTATTTATGATTAGGATATGCACATTGTTATGACTTTTAATTTAGGAGCACAAGACTAGTTGTTTTCTCAAAACCAATTTCACATGCATGATCTAGTCAAGACACCCTACAACCATGACCTTCGTGTCCACTCTGAAACACCATCTTGTACTTCATTTACATCGCATAACTTTTCTGACACAAGACTCAATCTAAATTCATCCCACGGAGTCACATTTATTTTTGACTTGAACTGGAGATACCATTTCGACCAAAACCTGTCGACCCAGGATATGGACACGACCCACAAGAAGCCTACTACACACATGAAACCTGTGTTCCATTCAATTGAGCCCATGCATGCTACTTATTTACCCTGATCATAAGTGGCTTAATTTAAGCCATCTATAGCGCCAAAAAATTTTGAACCAAACCCAAGCTTCATGTTATCCCTTCATGAATACCAACACACACATCCCCCTACAAAACACCAAACACCGAGTGTACCCACTCAAAAATATTCAATGGACCACCCTCTTGATCAAATTCCTAAAGAATGACCTAATCTAGCCTATACTTAATCTTGGCCCTTGATTTTGCCTCCAACAACCACCACCACACATCTTCTCATGACAATACACCCCCCTTGGACTAGCCGACCCTAATCCCCAAACCTCTCTCTCTTTACTTTTGGAAAGATTCCAACTCTCTCTCTACTTTACTTTTACACACACAACCACTTATCTCTCTCTCTCACACTCAACCTCTCTTAATTCACCTCTCTCCTTAAACAGCTACGACAGCTTTCCCCCATGCAAGCCGACAACCCCTTCTTCTTCTCCTCTTCTTCTTCACACCACTAAACCCTAACTCCCCTCCTCCTTATCAACTTCACCATCATCCCATCACCTCCTACTCCATTCAACCGACCATCTCTTTTTATTACCTCCCTCTCCCGACTTCGTCGAACAGCCTCACCCGACGTATCCGCCACCGCCTTTCTAACCACGGCGCACCGTCGTGTGCGGCCCTGAATGTAGCAGCAGGCGTATGTACGTGACTGTAGCAACGACAGCTGTGAGCAGCAGCAGGCGCTGTAGTAGTACAGTGCGGCTGCGCACCGCCGCCCGCGACGACCACCGAGCCCGGTGATCACCTTCCTGGCCGTCGACGATGACCCACAATGACCCCAAGACTCCGGTGACCCCCTGCGTGCCACCCCGGCATGCGAGCATTGTCCCCGACATGTGTTACGGGCGATTCGTGCGTTTCGCTGGAATCCCGTCGTAACGCGCTCGGATTCGAATCAAGAATCACATTTTGGCAGCGTGTGCACATTTTTTTGACAATTCGACCGTCGGATCGACAAACTCTTTCCTCTATCACAATTTTGGTATATACCCCTTCGCTCCTCTCAAGTTTCAATGGTTAATTCCATCGTTTGATAGATCAAAACTGGTTGTCAAGTTGACCAATTAAATTATGTTATTTTTGGACAGTTTTGTGGAGCCAACTTTGTAGACGCGTATCTCCGCCGTCGCAGCTCGGTTTGATATTCTACCAGTTCCTGTGCACAACTGGTATAACCATCTTCTTGCCCCTCAAGTTTTGTTTCATTGTGAGCTTGTTTGTTGGTTGAATTTGACACCAAAGTTAGTCGTCCGAATTTATAATTTCCAACTTGTAAAATTCTAATTTTGGACCTGGGACTTCGGATTCAAATTTTGACACCACCAGTAGACTCGTGGCATCTTTCTGGCATGAAGTCATATAAAGTTTTCTAGATTTGGAGGACGTGGGCCCTGGCATGAATTTCGGTGTAAAGTGGACTCCACAGTCCGAGTCCACGAACCATTTTGAGCTCAGCTCATCGAAATCCGATTTCGAATATGCCGTTGAGTTCGTATCGTCATTCTGGACTCGTTGACATATAATTGCCAGATTTTGTGGACTTTGGCTCTGGCATGCATTTTCGTGCAAACCGAATTCTAATGACCTGGTCAACGAAACATTTTGAGATCGGGTCAACGGAATTCAATTTCGGATATACTATTGGGTTCCTATCGTCATTCTGGATTCTTAGACATATTATTTATTAGGTTTAGTATACTTATATTTTGGCACATTTTTCGGTGCAAAGTGGGTCCATACAGACATTATTTTGACCCAAAATTATCGTTTTGCCCCTGTATCCAAATTGGACTTATGGGTAGGCTATCCTAGCTAATTTGACCATTCTGGACACGTTGGTGATATTTGTTTCATCATTCAACAACGTTTGTAGATATTTTCCTTATGTATCACTATTAGTTATAATTAATTTTTATTATGTTCGTATATCGAAATTCGTGCAACGAAACTGAGATCAGTCGATTCCAGTGATCTCACATCGCTGAAATTGATAAGATGATCATGTGGATCACTATGATAAGATTGTTAACATTACAGTTGATCATCTTGTCTTGATTTGTGTGTCGTAGGTTTTGATGTACGAATAACGAGGTGCAACTTGATATTTTAATAATCTACAACTTGCAATTCATATTATTATTAACTTATATATATGTATATAAATGGTTTTGTAAAACTCTAAATGATTTTGGTTTTCTAGTATTACCTAATAATATTTTGTAAATAAAATTATAGTTTCTAAATATTATAAATGATTTGCAGGTAGATATGTATTTATAGTTATTCTTTTTCCTTAAATCGTGAGTCACGACTATTATAGTCGTTTCCTATCCCTCATCTCTATTATCGGGCCAAATTCTGATTCTAGACTGTTATATATATCAAACTAGGCTATTTGGACTTTTCTGGACTCAGTGGAACCGCCTATGACGTCGTTTGGGACCATCTTGTGGAGCTTAGCATCATACCTATTCTGTGTCGATACGTTCGTGTCATGCACGTCGATTTCCAACTAAAATGAGGCGAGCACATTCTCTGATAATATTTTTGTTTTATGATATCCTATATGTTTCTTGTATTTAGTGTAGATATCTTTGTTCTCTTGACACATTGTCCACACGGATTGGTATTTGTCTGGATCCCGTCATGAGATGTTATTTCTTGTATTCCTTGGCATATCATGTGCAAACCTTGTCCTTATTTCTTATGCATTGTATAGACACGATTCCTGTGAAGGCTCATGACATTCTCAGAGAATCTGTGTCATAACATGTCCTGGTTGGATCTACTGTATCAGTCGAGGGAAGGGAGTATTAGTGTAGATATATGGTCATACCCCTATTGTGCAAGTATTGATTGTGAGTGTTAATCATACACCGCACGTTTGATTAACCAGGCCATAAACATTGTGCAAGTTCCCAAGCCGGCCACATGTCAAACCTAGTACTCACTCACATAGATAGTATGATTCTTGACTCTTATACATGATATGATCTGTTTTCTTGCCATTGCTCTAGCTATAGTTTACAGCTTTAACCTTGCAATGTTACTTTCATGTAATTTCCATTTCACATGTATATTCTCTCTATTTACTGCTACATATTCTTTATCGTCTAACTAGAACTGTTATTAGAGATTGTGCTCGTTCCATCTTGACTGGTTATGTTGACAAAATTTTAGAAATTATTATGTCCCATATTATTGGACTTTAGGATGATACTAGCTGAGGCGGATCTCGATATTTTTTCACAATGAGTTGTCTTCCGGGAGTACTAGTCCTGATAGTTTGATTTAGTTTTTGTTATTGTTTTATCTCCGATACATTCTTGTCTCATATGTTCATTTTGTAGATTCTAGTTGTTCTAGTGTTACAGTTATCTCTTTTTATTCATATCTTCTTAGATGTTGTGATTGGAGTACATACTATTGCTATAGATCATCTAGATGTCGTAGATATTTTTTGTATACTTGACAGCATTCTACTGCTGGTACTGCGGCATAGGCTGGGCATGGCCGACTTACTCGTGTTCGAATATCCGCGTACGGGTCGTGATACTTCTAGAGCAAGGCAAGTACATTATGTGATCTTGTCTCATTTAGTTCATGTCATGTTCTCTTTCATAATGGATACATTGTTATAAGACATGGTTTTGTGCTCTTGTTATTGATCTTTTACTTGTACCTGGGGATGAAAAAATACTACAGAGATGTGACCAAAGCCAAACGTTAGTTACGCAATACATAATAGCTTAGGTCTCGCATCGTGCACGTAGGATTCTAAGCCGTACCATTACTTGTACTTCATGTTCTTACCCTAGCTGGTCATATACTCTTGTAGCTATTTCAAATTCACATGTCATGATCTCTTGTTTCGTTTTTCATAGTGTTAGTTATGCATTTACGATTTCAAGTTTATCTTGTTCTCTTATATTTTACTCAGTCATCATGTTTCCTTGTTCCTTACTAGTTCTTTTCTTGTTCACCATGTTGTACTTGTTTTATTATCATAGATTGTGTCTTGCTCCGCTCCTGACTAGATACGTTACAGGTGTACTTGAGGATATTATACCTTTTTCTGTTCTAGAGCTTGAGGCCATAGTTGAGCAGGATAACATTACTCAGGACATAGGATTTGCGGAGATCTAGCCTAGTTTACTTCTTAGATTGTCTTAGAGATTTTATCTTGTATATTTTGTATTGAGATTCCAGAGTTATATATTTTATTCTTGTCACCGGATTTGTCTCTGGTATTATTCTTGTATAAATTGTAATAATAACTAAGTGTAGCGACTTCTCTGGGACGTTATAGATGCTATAATATTTATATAATCTGGTGACTTAGAGTTTTCCTTAAAATTGTATAGCTTACTGCATTGCGTCTTCCAACGTAGGCTGGGCGTGTCCGACTCGTATCCGATTATTCGGGATCAGTCATGACAATAAGTTATAGCAGGTATTGTTTTACTTGCTACGTTTTCTACTATTACATTATTTGACACTGGAGCCACACACTCATTCATAGATACTAGTTTTGCTACTAAACACAGTATTCCTACTACACTATTGTCTAAGAACATTAAAATTGTCACTCGATGAGGGATAGGACTTGTAATCAGTATTTGTAGACCTTGTCCTGTAGTAATTTGTGGTAGAGAGATGAAGGAATAATTTTTGATTTTGTCTATGCCAAATTTTGTTGTAGTTCTTGGGATGGACTGGTTGAGCCAGTACTATACATCCCTTGACTGTCATAGGGGTAGTATTGTCTTTAAACCACAAAATGAGCAGGAATTCAACTTTGTCAGAGGGAATTCAACTTTGTCAGAGGAGCGGATGATGTCCCTCAGCTTCCTATCATCCCAAGTTCCAAGATGTATTCCCAAAATAGTTGTCGGGTTTGCCATCTGACAGAGACATCGAGTTTTCTATAGAGCTCATTTCAAAAGCTGAACCTGTCTCATCCCGAGTGTACCGGTTAGCACCCAAGGAGTTGGTAGAGATAAAGATGCAAATAACTGAATTTCTAGAGAAGGGCTTTATCCATGCTAGTGCGTCACCATGCAGAGCATCCGTCTTGTTGGTGACAAAGAAGGACAGGACAGTACGCATATGTATTGACAACTGAGCTCTGAATGCAGTGATAGTAAAAAACAAGTACCCCTTGCCACGTATCGACGATCTATTCGATCAGTTGATTGGAGCTAAGGTATTCTCTAAGGTCGACTTGCGATCCAGCTATCATAAGTTGAAGTTCCGGAAGGAAGGTATTCCGAAGACTACATTTAGATCGAGATATGGGCAGTACGAGTTTTTGGTCATGCCATTAGGTTTAACTAATGATCCAGTGGTCTTTATGAATCTCATGAATAAAATCTTCTATCAGTACTTGGACAAATTTGTGGTTGTCTTTATAGAAGATATTTTGATATACTCAAAGAGACATGAGGATCACGAGCAGCATTTGTGGATAGTCATGGGAACCTTGAGGAATGATCAATTTTATGCGAAGCTTAGCAAATGCAACTTCTTTCTCGAGAAGGTTTCGTTTCTTGGGCATATCGTCATAGGAGGCGGCATATCGGTAGATCCGAAGAAAATTACAGTAGTCAAGGCATAACCTATTCCTACTTCAGTCTATGTGGTGAGAAGTTTCCTCGAACTTGCGGGTTAATACCGAAGTTTCGTGAAACATTCCTCACGGATAGCTGGACCTATAACTCGGTTTAGTTACAAAGACCAGGAGTTCATATGGACGGACGAGTGTCAGGTCGCTTTTGATGAGTTGAAAATTTGATTTACTACTGCACCCATTTTGGTTGTTCCATCAGGGTCAGGAGGATTCTTAATTTATAGTGATGTATTTGGAAAGGGATTGGGATACGTCTTGATGCAGTACGGCCGAGTAGTAGCATATGTATCGAGGCAGTTGGGAGTGCAAGAGAAGAATTATCCAACCCATGACCTAGAGCTCCCAGCAGTCATCTTCGCTCTGAAACTTTGGAGGCATTACCTGTACAACAAAAGGTAGACATCTATACCGATTATAAAAGCCTCAAATATGTCTTCACGGGAAAAGAGCTGAACATGCAGCAACGTCGTTGGTTGGAATTGATGAAAGATTACGAGATCGAGTTGTACTACCATCCGGACAAGGCTAACATTATAGCAGATACGTTAAGCCGTAAGCCCATGGCTCATTTCTTGACCACTAAATGGAAGTTATCAGAAGACTTCTAGAAGCTTGGAATTGAAATCGTATTGCTCGTAGTTGATGGCATAATAGCCAATCAACAAGTACATTCATCGCTACTAAACAGATTCAAGGCAATATTACCTACAGATGCTAGATTCTGACGACTTATAGAGAGGACCGAAGCAGGAGAGCAGACGGGGTTGAGAATTCATCCCCATGGGACATTACGATGTGGTGAAACGGAGATCTATGGCAAGAACTAATGGCCGAAGCATATAGCTTCATCTACTCTATACACCCCGGAGGAACTAAGATGTACCGGGACTTGGAGGAGCACTATTGGTGGCACGGAATGAAGCGGGATATAGCTCATTTCGTGGCCAAGTGTTTGGTAAGCCACTACAAGAAAATTAGATTTTTCTAACGTTTTATAAACGTCGAAAAAAGGTCAAAAATGTTGGTATAGGAATTTTCAACGTTTTTTTCAACGTTTTCGACAAACGTCGTCAATGCCGCAGTCAAGAATTTATGACGGGTTAGATAAACATCGGTGTAGATAAAGACGACGTTTGCAACAACGCTTAATAAACGTCAAAAATTGTGCAATACTGGGTAATAATTTTTAACGTTTTAATAAAACGTCGAAAACTAAACTTCTTTTCCAACCTTTTGCAAAAAAACGATGGGAATTGCTTTCAGAACATTTTTCCAATAATTTTTCAACGTTTAACAAAAACGTCGGTATAGGTAAAGCCATTTAAAAATATATATAATTTGAATATATTTACCTTGCATTATATTCAATTAGCTTCCCAATGAGTAATTAATTTCACTACAAGAATTTGGGTTTTCTCAACATTTTAGAAAATTTTTAACATATATATAAAGGGTCATCAAGAATACATAATTGCATCATCTCTATAGCCAATCAGCCAACCAAAAATATTAATATAACAACATTTTAATCCAAAAAATTATCTAAGTGCCATAAGCCTATATTTGTTCATTCTCCCAAATAATAGAAGTTTATTCAAAATAAAAAAAAAGTCCATCATGAACGCACATCATTGAATTAATAACCATGTACCTGACCACGACCTGTAAAATAAAAGAAAAGATAAATATCAAAATTAAAATATACAAGTCAAAAGTGAATTTTTTTAAGACTTTATGGCGCAAACCTTCTCATCTAGTAATTAAGTTATTTTTGACCTCTTCACTGCTATGAGATCTTGCAATTAATAAACATAATAGAAAATAAAACAAGATGTCTCTAAATAAGAAAATCAAACAAGATGCATCAGTAATCTGTAATATATATGTTAACTAATCTGGACATGTTTAATTTTAAATTATCAACTACCTCACGTTTTGAATTTGGATAATATATGTTTTTTACAACGAAATTTGCATTATGTCCTATCAAGTAGCCGTGTCGACCTTCTTGATCTTTGTTTCATGGTTCACAATACTGGTATCGCACCCCTCCTATAAGTATCGGAAGTATATGCAGTTTTGGATCGGGTTATCGAATATTTTTGGTATCAAAAATCAAATGAATTACCGAGGGGAAAATAGTGTGATTACCTGGGTCTTCCATCAGGGACTTGTTCAACCAGTATGGCAGCAGCTGCAACAAGATTTCCATTGATTCTGAATCAAAAAATAGCAATATCTCCATCAAATACCAGATCTCGAATTCACAACAGTACATTTTTGGAGCATGGGATCCAACTCCTTAACCTCCAACTAATATGTATCTGTATTTCATTTGCAAGAACCTTAACTCTTTTGCCTAAGGAAAAGTAGTGCTTATATATGTTGCATTTTAGCTCCACACATCCAAGGTAGCTGGTGATGTTCTGTCCAGCCTACTAAGGAGCAACTAATGTCTTGCTTTCCAAAGTATCCACTTGTTGAACCACCTATGGCAAGTAGAAAGTTAAGTGCACTATGATCCCCATGATTCTCCCCTTGAAAGAATGTCTAACCATGTATATATATTTCTAGCATCCTTATCTACTTTACTACATCAGTATCCTGCTACATCGGTATGCTTCTATTCCTACAGGCTATGCACCTGCCTGGTATGAATAAAAAATTTCCATAAAATATGATAGCTTAGACTTGTTATAGATATCCATCACAAATATATTATTAAGTGTTTGGAAGAAGTAAAATAAGATGAGCCTAAAAATAATTCTTCTACACAAAAAATAAACTAATACTAACCTCCAAAACAATTTTACTCACCAACTTCATTTCTAAGGCTTGTTCCATATAAATCTTTGCTGCTAAAAATGGTTGCAAGTTCACTTGTAGAAAACCCATGATTATCAAGCTCTGGATCACCTTCCTAGTGATATCTTAATACCGGAACCACATGCAAGTTTTTTTGTGATTGGAAAGTGTCAAAGCACAAAACACCAAACAAAAAAAAGAATACGAGATTGAATGTATATTTAAAATTTCTATGGGGAAAACAGAATCTGACACTTGTAGGTAAGCCGTATAACATCTATATTTGCTAAAAAAAACAAAAAAAACATCTGCCTATTATATTATAATGTACCAGCAAAAGATTATGCACCACTGTGTAAAAGTAGTAGCATGAACAAAAACCATTGCCATAACATTTTTCTATTACTTGTTCGCAAAAATCAAGCACATTATGTCATAAAATCTAATATAAAAGCATTTAGCTAGTCATGGGAATCCTAAATGACATCAATACCAAAAGTACAGTCACTATCAGAATAGGTCATATTAGCGACGCCAGAAAACGTCGCTAAAATGACAAAAAGCGTCGCTAATCGTATTTACCGACGTTATTAGCGACGTTTTCTTGTTGTCGCGGAAAGCCATGTCGCTGACAGGCAAAACGTCGGTAACCGTCGCTATTATCGACGCTTACCGACTCTAAATAAATATCGCTAATCACCGACGTTCATCGACACCACGTCGGGAAAATGGCGACGTCTCTCTGATGTCGGTCAACGTCGGTGATTTTAGCGACATATGCTACTTTTTACCGACGTCTACCGACTCTGTAGAAGAGGAAAGCTGGGTCGGTAAACGTCAGTAAACGTTGCTATACCTGGTAATTTAGCGACGTTTACTAACGTTTAGCGACGTAGGTAGACGTCCGTAAACGTCGGTAAACGTCGCTAAAATGCAAAAAAATAAAAAAATTTAACAGAATGTCCACAGAATCACATTTTCTTCCTGCAGATTAAAAAATAATAATAAATACACAGAAGCACATTTTCATCCTGGGTTCGCCGACCCCTTCGGTGGAACACTCAACACCGGTACATCACAATATACATATGTATCAACACAAATAAAAGAAAGTCTAAAAGAGTAAAATATCCAAAGTCGATAATCGTAGATCCAAAGTATACAACCAATATCCACATGAAAAAACAAACAATAATGAAAGTCTACACAAATAAATAATCCACCACCAATACTGAAATAACATAAACAAACACTAAAAAAAAGTCCAAACTCAGACTACTGCGGATCTGAAGGAGGGGCAACGCCGCGCGCCTCAAGGATAGGAACATCTCGTACTCCTTCCGTAAAATTGTCACCGGTGCAGAAGATAGTGACGTCGATGGAGTCAGAGGTGCGCATGCATCATCTGCCTGATACTGATCGGTCATCGGCTCAGCCTCTTCCATCTGCTCATCTATCTCCATCGTCATATCAGCAGGAGGAACGCTAGACGACGGAGCAGTCTTTGGCCTAGAACTACTCGTCCCAGGAGATATACCACGTAGTGTCGTGGCAGGCGGAGGTACTGTCTGATACACAAGAGTACTAGGTGACGAGGATCCAGAGCCGGTACCAGTAGGAGGTACCGAAGGAGTACCCTGTCCTCTGCCAGTAGTACCCCGTGCCCCATGTCGGGACACGCGGAACGATCTGCGATGACCTGTCATACCTGATAAGAACATATGATAAAATACAACAAATAATAGTACATTAGAAATATAAAAGTGCAACAACGACAAGATAATAACTAAGACAACATATGATGATACATTTTACAATAAACATCTAAGTCCAGATAGTATATTCTACAAGAAACATCTATGTTCAGATAGTACATTCTACAAGAAATATCTAAGTCCAGATAGTACATTCTAAAAGAAACATCTAAAAAATGAAAGTACATCTCTCTCAATCATCTTCAGAATATTCATCTTGTTCGTCTTTCTCGACCTCATCTTTCTCTTTCTCCTCCTCTTCATCTTCATTTTCATCTTCGCGTTCGTTGGCTTCGCTTTCCTCTTCGGATAATTCTACATCTTCTATATTAGTCGTGTAATGCGTAACTTCCATGGAGTCCACATCAACAATATTGGTTACAAGAGGTAGCTCGTCTTCCTGATAAGCTTTTTTGTCAACATCAAAAGTATCTATAGCTTTAGTCTTGTATAGTGCCCGCCAGTCAGACTTCGTTGCTCCCCGTCTCGGATAAGCTATGAAGTATACGAGCTGAGCCTGAGTTGATAGGAGAATATGGAGCAGTAGTCTCGCATATGATTCCATATTCTTTGCAGAACGATACGAATTCATGAGACCTGTACTCCCCACCTCGATCACTTCTCAGCCTCTTGAGTTGTTGTCCAGTCTGCCGTTCAGCCTCGGCCCTGAACTCTCTGAACTTCTCGAAAGCTTCGTCTTTGGACTTGAGCAAGTAGACGAACGCGTATTTTGAGAAGTCGTCGATGAAGGTTATGAAATAATTCATCCCGGCCTTCGTGGAGAAATGTTTGAAGTCACAGATATCGGAGTGCACCAACTCCAGAAGATTTGTGCTTCGATTGACCCGATGAAAGGGTTTTCTTGTGATCTTCGTCTGAGCACACACTTCACACTTCTCCATCTTACCCCCACATTTGGAGATAAGTCCTAGACTAGACATTTTGTTGATTCTTTTACTATGAACATGTCCTAGTCTATTATGCCACAACTCAAGAGAATAATCAGAAAATGCAACTGCATTAATGTCATCAAACTGGTTGACAAGCTGAGTTTTAAACATTCCTTCGGTTTGATAAGCCTTCCCGAAGTATGTTCCTTTCTTGGACATAACCATCTGATCAGCGTTGATGTCCATCCTCAAGCCTGCGTTGCAGAGCAGGCTCCCAGAGATTAGGTTCTTGGCAATCGCAGGAACATGCTTCACTCCTTGAAGCATCAGATTGTTCCCAGAAGTGAGCTTCAGCTCCACAGTCCCAATCCCTAGTACTTCAGCTTGGGCCTGGTTCGCCATGACAACTTTCTCAGATGTCGGCTGGTACGTGACGAACCATTCCTTATCAGAACAGACATGGCAAGTCGTACCAGTGTCTATCCACCAGTCAGAGTCAACCCCCACAGTTGTGACCTGTCCGATCATAGCAACAATGTTAGAAACCAATGAAACCTTATTAGGCTCACCTTTCTCTGATTGTTTAGGCTTAGATCTGCATTCACTCTTGTAGTGGCCTTTCTTGCCATAATTGTAACAAGTCACGTGGGACTTAGTCTTCTGTTGCTTGAATGAAGGACCCTTCACTTTCAGATTAGTGAAGTCCTTCTTCTTGCGATGAGAAGTCGCCTGCTTCCCCTTGGGATTCCTCATCTGCACCAGATTGGCTTTAGCCAACTGTTTGGACAGAGTGTCCAGCTTCTGTTGAGAATGCAGCTCGTCCTCAACATGGATCTCTTGAAGTAGATCTCCCAAGCTAATGTCTAGCTTCTTTCTGTGCATCCTTGCATAGAAGGTACTCCATCCAGCAGAAAGTTTTAAGACGATCCCTCCGACAACAAACTTGTCGAAAAGGGGCATCTCTTCGTCTTCCAGTTTCTGACGCAGCTTCAGAAATTCTTTCACCTGTGGTAACATGGACTTTTCGTCCTCAAAGAGCAATTTGTGATATATTTCAACCACAAACATTTTGCTCCTATTCTTGTCTTCTTCATACAGATTTTCTACAGACTCCCATAT
The DNA here is from genome assembly GCA_029216955.1 of Iris pallida. Classification (NCBI taxonomy): domain Eukaryota; kingdom Viridiplantae; phylum Streptophyta; class Magnoliopsida; order Asparagales; family Iridaceae; genus Iris; species Iris pallida. The sequence goes on from JANAVB010035498.1 coordinate 39,368, forward strand.
GTCTCTGGCAAGTTCCTTCTTTGAGTAGGATTCTGCCAGGGAATCCTCCATAGCATTCAGGATGAGAAGCCTACAGATGCTATTTTCCCTTCTCCATTTGGCCTGAAATTTGGTAGCCGTGTTGATTGCGGCAGTAGATCCACTGTCTGGAACAGAGGGTTCTTCCTCCAACAGAACATGATCCACGTCTTTCAGTTGAAGAGTTAGGTAAACCTTTCTCTTCCAGACTTGATAATGCTCTCCATCGAACTTTTCCAACTTGCAGAAGTCCGATTGGAGGAGCGAAGCATTAATGTTTTGCATCTATACGGATCTTGCTTTGAGATTGTTATTCCCGGGGCTTGATCAAAGATGGAAAAACAGATGCAATCGAGATCTGAGATGTCCCACAAAACTTTGCAAAGAGCAAACTCAAGATCTACGATGGTATAAAAAATCAAATAGCCAAATTACAATCTGATGGAGGGAAAAAAAGAAGAGAAGATGTCTCGTTCTTCCTTGCAAACGTGTTGCAATTGGGACAGAACGAGTTACAATAAAACTAGAGAGAGATGAGAAGAAGAACAATGCTGGGGTGTCAAAACACCGTTGCTCAAAGCAAGATTCGCCCCACACGATCTGCTTCCAGGAACCAGTAAGTTGAATAACTTGTGGAACGCTCGATGTCACCTCTGTTCTGACTCCTCGGATGGACTTGCAATGGCGGCAGCAGCTCTCTCTCTCTTTCTCATTTTCTGACTTGTATTTTCGTAGTCCCCACAAAGGAGGCCAGAAGAGAGTATATATAGAGAGAGGGTGGAAACCCTAGCCGCCTCTTCAGTTATGGAAAGATTGAATCAAATCACAAAAAGATAGCAACGAATTAATTCTAATCCCACAAAGATAGGAACTGAATTAATTCAAATCCCACAAAGATAGTAACGAAATTAATTCAAATCCCACAAAGATAGGATCTGAATTGATCGCATTGATTCACCCTTTCCATAACCGATTTGAAATCTGCACAGTCAGCTTAGCCCTCCATGCGGCAGCAGTAGCAGCAGCCTGGCCGCATGGACCGCTTAGGCCGCATGGACCGCATGTGCCGCATGGACCGCATGTGCCGCATGTGCCGCATGAGCCGCATGGACCGCATGGACCGCATGAGCCGCATTAACCGCATGAACCGCATGGCCGCATGAGCCGCATGAGGCCGAGCCCGAGTCCGAGTCCGAGTCCATGAGCCCATGAGCCAACAAAACGCCTCATGAGCCCATGAGCCCGAGTCCGAGTCCGAGTCCGAGTCCGAGTCGCTAAGCCCCTTTGGGGCTTAGCTCCAAGTGGAATTAATCCAAGAGAATGACAAAAGCAAAAGCATTAATGCTTAATCCTTGGAGCCTTATTCTTACCTCCTAGTAAAATCACCCACATGGTTCCCTCCTTAGGGTCACCACCCCATGTGCATCTCTCAACAACACACCCAAGTATATATGTTGAGATAACTCATGGTGCTTTTCCAATGTGGGACTAAAATTTTACAAGGCATGTTGAGAGAAAGCTCTCTCCATGTAAATAAAGCACCAACAGTGTTACCACTAGACCACCCCCTTGGGGTGTGGGCTAGATATTTAGTCCAGTATTCTAGGTTGAATATCTATCCAATTATATCAAAATAAATTTATCCCTAAAGCCTGTTGCCGATATATCACAGTAGGTAAATGTTTATATATTAAATATACGATACTATGGATTGCATAGAAACAAGTTGTTATCATCCGGATATAGCAAGAAACACTAACAAAGTGAAGATGCTAGCTACCGGTAATTTGAATTCCATGTCTAAATGAAAGAAATGTATCCAAATAAAGAAAAAAAAAAAGTTCGGATTAAAAAAATCTATATGGCCACCGATCAAATTTTTTTAGCATATCAGAAGACCTATAATTTCGAATAAAATATATTTGAGCTAATCAACCTTCTATCTGTGATACTCAGTACAAATGTGACATAGTGCTCAAACTTGCTATATTGAACAAAAAAAATACTATGTCACAAAAAACATATCGACCCACAAATAATTTGAATTGCTTCCAACCATTTCCTTTGAGAGAGATATTCGATTTTTTTTCCTACTCTCACTCTAAAGGTACATTTCTCCATGCCCACAAACTAATCATCTTTTAAACCAAATTAATCTCAATTAAGAAGAAATTTATGTTGGAGTTTTGATTTTTTCTTTAGAAAAACTTTAGTCCTACATCGGAAAAAACAAAGAGATTGTATCTCTATATATTAGCTTTGCTATTATTGGAGATGCACATGTGGTGTGGAGGTGCACATGGGTTTGCCATGTGGGGTTATTTTTCTAATGGAAAAAAGGCTAAAATCAACAATTAAAGCATTCATGCTTTTTGCTCTTGGAAAATTTATTTCCATAGGAGCTAAGTCCCGTAGAGGCTTAGCGACTCGGGCTCGGGCTCGGGCTCGGGCTCGGGCTCGGGCTCAAGGGCTCATGAGGCGTAATGTGGCGTTTTGTTGGCGCACTTTGCACTTAGTACACATCGTCGCTAGGCGCATAGTGTGCGCAGCGTACGCAGTGAGCGCAGCGTACGCTGTGTGCGTAGAGTGCGTAGTGTGCACAGGTTGCGTAAAATAGATGTATGCGTAAAGTGCAAATTACGCTGGTTACGCGAGTGGCACAACTTGCAGCAGAACTTGTCTTTGCATGTTCTGAGCGGTTGCTCTATGTTCGGGGTGTTTATTACCACGTCCCTAACATTGTACTAACCGGACAGTTGTTGCAGGGGCCTATATAAGGTCTCCTCCTTCTCTCTCACAGTTGGGAACTAATACACAAGTAGTAGACAGAAAGTTTACAAGTGCTTAGAAGCTGTGAGAGAGAAGAGAGGTTTTGTACCAGCATTGAGTTTTACACGGGAGTTCGTGTTCATCCGAGGAGTCAGATGAGCAAGAGTGTTCTAAGTTCTCCGACGAACTTGCTGGTTCCTGGAAGCTGTTCGTGTGGGGCGAATAAAGCTTTGAGCAACGGTGATCATTCACCCAGTAGGAGTTTTTCCATCTTTCGCCTGTCACCTTATTCGTTTAACAGAATTCTATTAGCGCACCTTCTGTGAAGTGTAGCACTAGTAGAATTTCTCTTACGTACCTTCTGTGAAGTATTACGTTTTGTGCACCTTCTTTGAAGTGTAGCACTAGTGGAATTTCTCTTACGTACCTTATGTGAATTGTTATGTTCTGTGCACCTTCTGTGAAGTGTAGCACTAGTTGAAATTTCTCTTACGTACCTTTTGTGAAGTGTTACGTAATAACGATTGTTGGTACAATTGTTACAAAATTTCTGTTTTTCGTCGAAAAATTGTGCCCCGGCATTAACAATCTCAAAGCTTTATTGCTGCGATGGAAAACGTTAATGTTTCACTCTTCAATTCTGACTTTTGTAAGTTAGAAAAGTTTGATGGAGAACATTACCAAGTCTGGAAGAGGAAGGTATATCTCACCCTTCAACTCAAAGACGTAGATCACGTGCTTCTGGAGGAAGAACCTAGTGCTCCAGATGTTGGGTCTGCAGCCGCAATCACCGCGGCTACAAAACTTCAAGCAAAATGAAAGAGGGAAAATAGTATTTGCAGGTTGCTTATCCTGAATGCAATGGAAGATTTCCTTGCAGAATCCTATTCTAAGAAGACTATCGCTAGAGACATATGGGAGTCTCTAGAAAAACTCTACGAAGAAGACAAGAACCGCAGTAAAATCTTTGTGGTTGAAAAATATCACAAGTGGTTCTTTGAGGACGAAAAGTCTATGCTGCCGCAGGTGAAGGAGTTCCTGAAACTGCGACAGAAGCTGGAAGACGAGGCGATGCCCCTCCCCGACAAGTTTGTTGTTGGAGGGATTGTCTCAAAGCTTCCCGCTGGGTGGAGCAAGTTCTATGCAAACATGCATAGGAAGAAGCTGGAGATCACCCTTGAAGATCTCCTGCAGAAAATCGATGTTGAGGACCAGATGCAGGCTCAACTGAAGGTGGACGCACTGTCCAAGCAATTGGCTAACGCCAATATGGTTCATACCAAGGAACCAAGGGGAAAGCAGGCGGCTTCCCACAGCAAAAAGAAGGACCCTGACAATCTAAAAGTCAAGGAAACTTCTTTCAAGAAAAAGAAGCCAAAGTCTCAAATGCTTTGCTTCAAGTGTGGCAAGAAGGGCCACTTTAAGAATGAGTGCAAAGCAAAAGCCAAGCAATCGGAGCAAGGAGAACCTAGTAAGGTAACTATGATCATTGATGTTGTTGCTATGATTGTGCAGGTTGATGCGATAGGAACTGATGCTGACTGGTGGGTAGACACTGGAGCCACGTGCCATGTTTGCTCCAGCAAGGAGTGGTTCACCACCTATACCCCTACTTCTGATGTGGTTATGGTGGCGAACCAGGCACAAGCTGAAGTGCTAGGGATCGGGACTGTGGTGTTGAAGCTGACTTCGGGGAAGTCTCTAACGCTTCAAGGCGTGAAGCACGTACCTGCTATCGCCAAAAACCTGATCTCAGGAGGCCTACTCTGTAAAGCAGGCCTCAATATGGACATCAATGCTGGCCAGATGGTGATGTCTATCAGGGGAACATATTTCAAAAAAGCTTTTTATACCGAAGGAATGTTCAAAATTCAGCTTGTAAATCAGTTCAATATTGTTAATACAATCACTCATTCTGCTTATACTTATGAGTTGTGGCATAATAAGCTAGGACATGTTCATTCTAAACAAATTAACAGAACGTCTAGTCTAGGGCTTATCTCCAAGTGTGGGGGTAAGATAGAGAAATGTGAAGTTTGTGCTCAAACTAAGATCAAAAGAAAACCCTTTCCTCGGTTTAATCGAAGTACATATCTTCTAGAGTTAGTACACTCAGATATCTGTGACTTCAAACATGCAGTTCTCTACAAAGGCCGGGATGAATTATTTTATAACCTTCATCGATGACTTCTCAAAGTATGCGTTCGTCTACTTGCTGAAGGCTAAAGACGAAGCATTCGAGAAGTTCAAGGAGTTCAGAGCCGAAGCTGAGCGGCAGACTGGACAACAACTCAAAAGAATAAGAAGTGATCGAGGTGGGGAGTACAGGTCTCATGAATTCACATCGTTCTTCAAAGAACATAGAATTGTCAATGAGACTACGGCTCCGTACTCTCCTCAATCAAACGGAGTAGCAGAGAGGAAGAACAGAACGTTAACAGAAATGATTAACTCAATGTTGTTGGCTGCTGGACTTCCTAAGTGCTGCTGGGGTGAAGCTGCATTGACGGCCACTTTTATTCTAAATAGAGTGCATCATACAACTTCAGACGTTACTTCTCATTAACTTTGGTTCAAGGTCAGACCTAACTTGAATGTCATTCGAGTGTGGGGGTGTCTGGCATATGTTAAGCTTCCAGATCTAAAGATTCAGAAGCTTGGAACAAGGACTACTAAGACAATCTTCTTGGGGTATGCCAAGAAGAGTGATGCTCGAAGATTTCTTGATATTGAGTCAAATCATATCATTGAATCTCGTAACGTAAAATATTTTGAAGACAAATTTGTAAGGCACAAGAATATTGTTCTTGCGGATGTACTGGAGAACAATGAGGGTGCACAGCAAACTGAAGTCTTCAATGAAGATGTGGTCCAAGAAGATGTTGTTGAAACATCAATTGAACCAGAACAAGCTGAGCCGTCAGCTAAGCGTGTGAGGAGGCCGAAGGACTTCGGAAGTGACTTTGTCACCTATCATGTGGAAGCAGATCCGCTTACCTAAGATGAGGCGATGAAGACCGGAGATACAGTTTTCTGGAAGGAGGCAATTGACAATGAAATTGATTCCATCACCTCAAATAACACTTGGGTGTTGGTTGATCTTCCTGAAGGAGCAAAACCCATCGGATGCAAATGGATCTTCAAGAAGAAGATGAAAGCAGACGAAACTATTGACAAGTTCAAGGCTAGGTTAGTAGCCAAGGGGTTTTCTCAGAAACAGGGGATTGACTATTTTGACACGTATGCTCCAGTTGTCCGGATGACCACCATCAGAATGTTGATTGCTCTCACAGCAATACATAAGATGGTGATACATCAGATAGATGTGAAAACGGCTTTCCTAAATGGCGAGCTGACCGAAGAGATATACATGCAACAGCCAGAGGGATTTGTCGTCAAGGGTCTTAAAGAAAAAGTCTGCAAGTTGGTGAAATATTTGTTCGTTCTTAAACAGGCTCCCAAGATGTGGCATGAGAAATTTGACAAGGTTATAAGGTTAAATGGCTACATGGTCAGCGAGACGGACAAGTGTGTTTATACGAAGTTCGTTGATGGAAGAGGTATGATCGTTTGTCTGTATGTAGACGACATACTTATCCTAGGTACGGATATGAGCTGTGTCACGGAGACAAAGAGGTTCATCTCAAGCAAGTTCAGTATGAAGGACTTGGGGAAAGCTGATGTGATCTTAGGGATCAAGATCATCCGGACAGACACTGGACTAGCGCTGTCATAGTCTCATTATATTGAAAAATTATCACTCGTTATGGGTATCGGGATCTTCCAGGGAGCGATACGCCGTACATGTGTGACTTGAAGCTGAAGCTTAATTTAGGGGAAAGCGTCAAGCAGCTGGAGTATGCAAGCGTAATCGGAAGTTTAATGTATGCTACTACTGCCACAAGGCCTAACATAGCTTTCGTCGTAGGAATGCTGAGTCGTTTCACGAGCAACCCTGGTGTTGAACACTGGAAGGCTATAAAACGGGTTATGAGATATCTCAAGAAGTCTCAGACATATGCACTGTACTACAGCGGAGATCCGCAGGTAGTGGAAGGCTTCAGTGATGCCAGCTGGTGCTCAGATTTGGAGAGCGAGAGGTCCACAGGTGGATATATTTTCACAATGGGTGGAGCTGCTATATCATGGAAGTCGAAGAAGCAGACAATGCTCTCGCGGTCATCCATGGAATCTGAGTTTTTTGCACTTGACACCGCAGCCGAGGAAGCAGAATTGCTTCGGGAGCTCATGTATGATCTTCCAGTGGTTGGGACACAAATACCGGTAATACCGATATACTGCGACAACCAGGCGACTGCGGCGGTGGCATCAAATGACCTCTTCAACGGAAAGAAGAGGACTGTGTGGTTAAAGCACAGGATAGTATACGATCTTATTAAGAGAGGTGTAATTGCAGTGATTGATGTTCGGAGTCAGGAAAACCTGGCGGATCCGTTCACCAAGGGTCTCAAGCACCTGCTGGTCGATGACTCAGCATGTAAAATGGACTTGAAGGCATTTTGATATTAGTTATTGTATTCCTACCATAAAGTTTTATGCTATTAGTTCAAGGATTTATCTACTAGGCATCTAGCTTTTGGTTCAAGGGAGGACCATTAACTGGAAGAATATCAGGAACGGTGGATACATGTTCTATTGGGCATAGAGAGGTTACGGACCTATAACCACTGTTGTCTACTGTTGTTTTCTGCGAAAAATGATTCCTGTGGGAAGGTTGGCTTAATTGCCTTAATGAGTTCTCAGACAGAGTGAATGCCTGGTGTGCTTTACAGGAAGCACGGTAGAGCAGCACAACAAGGAGTGAAACTTCATGCTACAGTGGGATGACTCTACAATGAGGTTTCTATATGTGGGGCGCTGCCCAGGAGTAGGATAAAGCCTCGGCTTTGCAGGCCAAGTCATAGCGACGTAGCACCTTAAATAGGCAGTTAGCCTAATGCTGTATGTTAAAAATAAAGAGGGGTGTAGTCAGCACTACAAAGAGGAGGATTCCTCATGTTACGGTGGCTCGACACCACGATGAGGTACCCAGTTAGGGATAAAGCCTCGGCCTTGCAAGCCATGTCGTTGCGCCGTAACACCGCAAGGGAGCCTAAGGCTTCATGCTGGGTAGTTTGGCACTACAAAGAGGCGGTTACCTCATGCTATAGTAGTATGACACTACGATGAGGTTCCCAGTTTGGGATAAGGCCTCGGCTTTAAGCCATGTTATAGCGGCGTTGCACCGCAAGAGAAGCGCAAAGTGCTTCATGCCATATCTCATTATAATGAACTCACCTATAGTGTATGGACATAGAGATATCAGGCCGTCTCTTGAGGGTAAACTTGTAGACGCCTAAAATTATACACTGAAACCAGGCTGGCACAAGGCCTTTAATGTGTAGCCAGAAGCACATGTAACTACATTATGTGAGTGGAAAGAATTTCAGCTATGATGCAGAATTCAAGGCTTAGTCCATTCTTGTATTATAGTCTGATTTTTGACCCATACGAGAAGATTCAAGTCCTCAGCGACATCTCTCCTAATGCATGATGGACAGTTACTATGGGGAACTCTTATACCCATATATACCCATATATAGAGATATGTGGGGGATTGTTGGAGTTTTGGTTTTTTCCTTTAGAAAAACTTTAGTCCCACATCGAAAAAAACAAAGAGATTGTATCTCTATATATTAGCTTTGCTATTATTGGAGATGCACATGTGGTGTGGAGGTGCACATGGGTTTGCCATGTGGGGTTATTTTTCTAATGGGAAAAAGGCTAAAATCAACAATTAAAGCATTCATGCTTTTTGCTCTTGGGAAATTTATTTCCATAGGTGCTAAGCCCCGTAGAGGCTTAGCGACTCAGAGTCGGACTCGGACTCGGGCTCGGGCTCAAGGGCTCAAGAGGCGTAATATGGCATTTTGTTGGCACACTTTGTACTTAGTACGTCAGCATCGTCGCTAGGCGCATAGTACGCCTAACTTGCGCTCGTTGCACGAGCCACTTGCGCGACCACGTTACGCGGCCCGTTACGCGACCCCAGTTACGCTGGCCCAGTTACGCAGCCCAGTGCGCACAGTGTGCACAAAGTGCACAGTGTGCGCAGCGTACGCAGTGTGCGTAGAGTGCGTAGTGTGCACAGGTCACGTAAAATGGCTATGTGCGTAAAGTGTAAATTACGCTGGTTACGCGAGTGGCACAACTTGTAGCAGAACGTGTCTTTTCATGTTCTGAGCGATTGCTCCATGTTCGGGGTGGTTATTACCACGTCCCTAACATTGTGCTAACCGGGGCAGTTGTTGCAGGGGCCTATATAAGGTCTCCTCCTTCTCTCTCACAGTTGGGAACTAATACACAAGTAGTAGACAGAAAGTTTACAAGTGCTTATAAGCTGTGAGAGAGAAGAGTGGTTTTGTACCAGCATTGAGTTTTGCACGAGAGTTCGTATTCATCCGAGGAGTCAGAAGAGCAAGAGTGTTCCAAGTTCTCCGACGAACTTGCTGGTTCCTGGAAGCTGTTCGTGTGGGGTGAATAGAGCTTTGAGCAACGGTGATCATTCACCCCAGCAGGAGTTTTTCTATCTTTTGCCTGTCACCTTCTTCGTTTAACAGAATTCTATTAGCGCACCTTCTGTGAAGTGTAGCACTAGTAGAATTTCTTACGTACCTTCTGTGAAATGTTACGTTTT